>JABFQD010006202.1:0-10011 GCA_022817045.1 Psix sp. ZL-2020
GTTTTTTAATAATCATTAAAAGATCTTAAATGTTTGATGTATTTTTTCTACATTTGTGGCTGTTCTGTTATTTTTTAAATTTTTGAAAACATTTTTACATAATGATCGAGTGAAAAATAAGTCAAAGCGATGTTAATAATCTGAGATTTCGATTGTTGTTCAAATAGTTTGTTCTTAAATTTTGTTGTGTAATATTTTATTTATATTTATATTTTTCATATTATACATAATTTCAAATATCGTAGAGGAATAGTATAATTTGCAGAAACTATACTCATAATATTAAAAGCTAGTTGATCGTTTGTTTTTATTGTTTTCTCGTTTAAGACCTTAAGTTAAGCATGGTCCAACTATTGATGTTAATAAATTATCGAATTATCTACAATACATTAGTAGTATATCAGTCATGACTTTTTTGAAGTAATCAACAACAAAATGACATTTTATGTCTTTTAATGCATTTAACGACTATAATGTTTTATCAAATTCAATATCATTTTTATGCTTTAATCACTCATCCTGCTTTCAAATTTACTCTTCGAACCAAGATGTTGTTATGTTTTTAACTACTTAAACATAAGGACTTTTACGTATTAATAATCACGGAAAATGGTACACGGATTCATATTTTCATGTGTTTTTTCAGTGATAACAAAAAACTATCCTACTTCTACGAATTTATTAAAAAACTTTAACATCCACTATCAATTTTTCATATATAATGTTGGCAGATCGTGGTGTCGTACGACTTCAAATATTTCATTAGTTTGTGAAAATATCTGTTTCATACATTTTATCTTCAAAGCGGTATATATTTTATGATGAAAACGAAAATTTATGAAAGAATGATAAGTTTCCTACATGACGTGTATTTTGATTCAAATGTGTGTAACAGGCGATACGTGTCTTATGAGATGTAAATGAGATGTTATGTATCTCATCATTTGGCAATAAACGAGAGTGACAAAAATTAATTTTACATAAAAATCATGTACTTCACGTCATGTAGAACATGTGTTTTATGATATATAATTTAACATGGAATCTAAATTAGAATATATCAGTAGAATTCTTATGCATATTTTTATCTAATAGTCACATGATATTTTGGGTATATTATAGTGTTATAATTGACTGTTATTTATTTTCGTTCCATCAAAATTCGTAAAAACATGTAAACAATTTTTATGGTTTCAAATGGGATTATTATTTTAAAGAGTACTCTTTAGAGCTACTATTTCATTAGAAAATTATTCAGAAATTCGTTTTTTATAAAAATAATTTATTTTGATTCGCATAATTTTCACACTTTTTCTATCTTTCGAGCTATTTTTCAAATTAAAGATTTTAAATTATAATTTATAATGTTAAATCTTGTATTATTATTTCATTGAAATGTTCTGCTATAATTTAAATATTTAAACACTGAAGCTAATTCATTAAAATATTTTATTTTATGATATTGCTCATACAGACTCTATTTTGTTTTCAAAAATACATATGGAAAATCGTATGATGGATAAAAATTCATTTTTATTAATTTAATGTTAAATAATACAATGTCAGCTATTGGCTAAATGAATGATTTTCTTGTGAGACTGAAATAGACGTCTTCTGACACAATAGTTAAATAATCCTTGTTTAATAAATATGTGTTCGCTAAGAAATCAGCATATACATATGTGAAGAAACATGTGCTTTAACTGACTCGTTCTATACACAATTATATGTTTTAAAAAATTTTATTTCCTATAGTTTCACTTGGACATTTTTTATTATATTATTTTTTTTAAATTAATTATAATATACATCTTTATATCTAATGAAATAATTTTCGATTTTACTGCTAATATTTCATCTACTCTAGGCAAAATACTATACTAACTTTCGATCTTACATTTGTAGAAATAAAGATCATTTAGAAACATGGAAAACGTATACTAAAATATGCATTAAATGTTTTGAACATTATGAATATTATACGATTTTTTTCCTGTAACAAAATTACATACAACATTGTAGTTATAAATATAAAAATTTGTCATCTTTTAATATTGCAAACTTTTTTCAATAAATCTTGCTTCGTCGTGCAAAAATTATGATCAAATGCATTTTTATACAGTAAAATTTACATATTTCATTAATCAAAAACTTGCGATCGACCGTGACTGCACCGCCAGGTTGTAATAGATCAACGATACCACTTTTTCTAAGATAAATCTATCAGATGCTCTTCTACCTTACACTTCACTTAAAAACAAAATATTACCTCATAAATTAATGTCAGTCATGATTATATACAGACATGTTGTCAGTATGTAACAATCTAGTAGCACAGATTTCGATGTATTAAAAGAAATTTGTTGTACATTCCATGTACAACAAATGTATAATTTCGAAACTGTTGAGTTATCTTTCGAATTTTGGTAATTAATTAATCGTACATAATAATATTAACATAGACTTCAAAATATGAAGTCTCTTGAAATGAATTTTAATGGAAATTTCTTTATTAAATTTAGTTTTAAAAACCTTGTATGATCATTGTTTGATTTTTTTTCTTTATATTTCTAATTATTATGAAGTTCTAAAGTCATGTAGCTTAATATTTTATATGCCGCTAGTTTAGTTGAAATTTGAATAACACGTTGAAAAAATTCGTTTTTTTTATAAGAATTAAACTAGCGAAAAATCCATTATTGTGTAAGTTCCGTGATTTTCAAGAACCAAGAGAGACTTGAAAAAAACATATCAGAGATATGTGCTCTTAGAGACAAACATCTGTATATTTAACTTGCCAATTGATTCAGTCGAAAATAAAATACATATCTTTATCCTAAAAATGCACAGGTATTAAAAATTTCTTGTGGTAGAAGAAATAATTAGTCTATCAATAACGATAGGGCGTTTAGGACGGAAATTAAATGCATAATATCAGTAAATACAGTTACCAGTCTCGTTTCTTACTGAAACTTAATGCAGTTCCTAATATAAATAAAATTCTAACCGGAATATTTTTCCAGTTCGAAAACCGAATAAGAATGAAAAAATTGATTATTTTTGTTTCTACAACAATAAAAGTTTTAACTTCCAATATTTATATATTGTTAACATAATTATCTCATTGAGTGATTAGTGCGAAACAGAAGCGTTCTCTTAATTTTAGACTGTTTTTTTACTTTTAAAATTCTATTAGGAAAAGAATTTTCTGCTTACCATTAATGAGTCCCAGTTCGTCGAGAAAAGTAAATGCTTTAACAAGTATACGTGTTTTGTATGTCATAAGCTTGTCGCGCTTTTCAGTGTTTTTTTTTTTCTAAATGAATGAGTTTTTTATTAAATTAAATAAGAATTTAGTTTTACACGTAGTCATTGAAATTGCTCTTTTATTATAGATTTTATTTCATGAAAGATTTCTTAGTGAAAAAAATGCTAAAAAATTAAAATAAATCTCCTTCCTTGACATTTTTTTCGTGGTTAAGAGGGCGTTAAATTAATTCATAGGTGTGTTTATGTTTATACTTTATAAAACATATTAATTAAATTTTAATGAATATAAATCGATAATTTATTTTTAGGAGTGATTTATAACAAATTACTTTTTATGTAAAAACATCTGCACTTTTTGATGATTCAATTTACATAAAATTACTGGCCTCTTTTACAGGATTTTTTTAAAAACTGTGAGAATGGTCATAAACTAAACCTATAAGTCTCTTTCTTTATTTAATTTCTAAACTCTGTAATGTCAGTAACTTTTTTTAAGGCATGCTTTAAATCTCATTTTCGATTTTCATGTCGTAAGTTAGATGTCTCTTCAGACAATGGGAACGGTTCCTCCCAATCGGTAGACTGAAAGGTAATGAACAATTTAGGTCCTCTACGACTAGATTTATATACCTAACTATGGCCTAAAAATTTACAAACAAATTCTTTTTCGATCGTTCAAGCGCATAAATGAACAATTAAGAAGTTGAACTTTATTTTTGATTGAAGAATTGAGCTTATTTGATATAGTTGAAGAGATCTTCATAGAGCGGTTTTATCGCGACGATTGTTATTTAATATGGAATATAAATCATATCTAACTTGTTTATACTTGTAATATCATTAACTAATCGTAATTTTTGGAATAAATAGTTTAGGTAATTTTTCAACCACTTTTCCTCATACAAAACGGGTGATGTTGTTAAGCCAAATTTATTAAATAGAATGACTGTAAACTTTAATAGCATTAATAAATAAAATGAAAATTAAAAAATTGGAGTCACATATATTTTATGAGGAATAACAAATTTAAAGCACTAATTTTATAATTTTTTATGTAAGTCTAAAATAAAATCATTTAATGTTCATGTTAATTACAAAAGAGGTCCAATGTTGGTTAAAAATCGTCTGTCGACGATAATTTAACATAGCTAAGATAATAAATTATTATTTATTTCAGCGTGATTTGATGATATGTTAAAAATATCCTGAAATATTTTGCTTAATTTGTTCCTTAAATTTTATATATTCAGTAAACAATAATTTCATCAAATAATTTTAAAAGTAAAATAAATTTTACATGTTTGAAATATTAATAATATTGTTTATCGTAAAAAATAAATATCGTTGAATACCATATCTATAACAAAGCAACTTTAATAATTGAAACTATCAATATCATATACTAACGATCTTTCCATGTTATTACAATACTCTTCCTCAACATTCGTAGCAACAATCTTTACCAATAATAATCTCTCTCTAACAACACCTCAAAAGCGAGACGACGTTATGAGTTATATTATGACTTTGTTGGCATAATATTGGAAGCCAATATTCTGAAAAATGATTTTGATTCACTATCATATTCACCATTTAGTGTCATTTAAATTCTGATTATTTTTTCTTGGAGTGTATTTTGATTTCACTGAACGATTCGGCTGCTTTAGTGTAGTGTTCTCTGAATTAGTCCATACGGTTTTCTCGTTTTAAGGATGGCCGCGAAAATACATAAATCAACTAGCCCAGCTTTGGTTTTAAACATTGCACCGCAATGTTTCTTATACAGTCGACTTTTGTACACTCGTTGCCCCTAAATCGATAGAACCCAAAAGATCAATGGTTATTCTTTATCTTGGGACGATATAGAGAAATAACATAATATTGACCAAACACATTTAAATAGTCGTGTGTTTCTTAATAGTGTGTGTAATCTTGTGGTGTTTCTGGTATAACATGTAACGATGAAAATAATTTGTTCGGTATGTTGACAATTAATTCATAGAAATTGAAATACATTCCTTGTTTTACATAAATTTCCGATTACATTGATATCCGATCGAATATTAAATTGGTTTATTATGATCATCGGTATTTAGGATTATATCGTCAAAGGTTTTGTCAAAATATTCAAGTTCGTGTCGGTAGAGTAAACGCTAACATTGACCACTCCACACAGTTAGCTTAACGGATGTGATAGTTGAACACTGGAAATCAAGAGTGGGAGGCTGTGATGTTTAATCATAATTTTCGCTTCATTTAACGTGAAAAACATACTTTTTACTCGCGGATAACAGTCTATTAATTTCTACTACTAGTCCGCAATTAAAAATTGTCTATAAGTACGCAAGTTATATGTAGGGGTTGTTCGCCAGGAACCTGGGTTTTTAATTGCAGAACATTGCGTGCATAAAATCCTTGTTCCGGCAAAAGAAATCTGCTCGTGTGAGTGACTACCGGTTAATTTAACACTTAAGTTTAACATAGTATGATCCAAATCAATTTTCTTAACTCGACAAAGTTATCAAAAATCATAAATCTATATTTTTATCATTACAAGTTTGTGCGAGACATTATACATAAAAATACCATCTTCTGTGGAATATATCTGTGACTATGGGTTTCATTTTACAGAACGCTGGCATTTGACGCTTCAAAAAAAGTGTTGACATTCTAAGACATAATTCATTGATGCTTGTACGAATTTAGAGGTAGTCATTCGTAACATGTCCTACTCTCTGCTGTTTAAATGTTACGTGACGATTTATAGGCGTAACGTTACATAGCTAACTGATGATGCCGCTGCGGTTAATGCGACATCTTCGTTTAAGCTGCAAGTTTGCGAAAATATCGTGCATTCGGGCTTCTCCCTTGCAGAAACGTGGCCAAACATTTGAGAATATTCAACACGACGCATCATTCACCTATTACGTCGATGTATATTCTGCAAATAGGTTACAAACTTTATTGTCGTTTTGTCAGAGTAATATTGCATGCTGCTATTACAGAATAGCACAACGTGAAACTCTTTTCCTTGCATCCTCTCGATGTCTTAAGAGCAAATAAAATACAAGCGATCGGATAATTGAGACGGAATTGATGATAAAGACTTGATCATTTTTGTATTACTTATCCGCGCAAAATTACTAAAACGCTCGCCATGCGAAGAATATATTCAAGTTATTTGTTTATGCATTTTGAAAATTCCTGAAATATCAATCCGCGCGTTTAAAGCAGCGATTGTGTTGGATTTCCTATTGACCAATTCAGTCGATGCACATTTGCATGAGAATATTTATGACTATTAGCAAATAACTAAACCCGTCGTTTTGTGTATTGGATTAATTTTTTCCGCATGATCTATCTCTCAAAAGTCGTCTACTTCTGAAATATTTTAAGCTTGTTGTGCAAATCTGTATCATACGCGACCGTAAAACGTGTACGAGCATTCTTCTTGGAGAATTTTAAAGTTCACTCAGATTCTTTTCTTATCACAACCGGCAGCAACATTTTCACATACCCCTAGAACAGGAAGCTATGCTTTGTATTCTAATTTAAACGAAATCCGTTCCTCAGTGGCTGTTGGTTTTGATGTATATAGATTAATGATCGCTGTGGCATCAATGACGTGTCGTGAGACTCGAAAGAGTTTGCGTATTTGCAACAAAAGCTTTTTCTAGTCTGCTGTTATTCGAAGTAGCAGTACAATATACATTGCAAATTTAGTTCACGAAGACTATTTAACTGGTTTTTTTTTAAAAGCTAATCTGACGAATCTTTTATTATCAAAAAAGTGTTTATATATTTGTCAAACACGCCATTAGTGCAGTTTTTCTTGTCGTATCGCAGTCTTCGTCCAAACTTTAGACACTGTATTTACGATGTAGATTGATAACATGGCTCTTCATAATTCATCCGTGATCTAGGTAGCCGTGAGCTCTCTATTACGGGTTTCGTCGTAACGACACGATTGCTTGTTCAGCTGTTCACAAAACATTTTATACAATGGTAACATGAGTCGTTCATGTATTCACACAGGTAATATCGAATATAAGATAAGTTCACGGCGGTAAAACTCTGCAGGTAATCAATTCCTTAAACACCGTATCTCGCTCCCACGTTTTACCCCGTGGTATCCGATATGCTGCTTTCTCAATATGGAGTTTCAAATGACCAATTGGAACCTTTCTGTACTTACGAATATACGGAAATAAAAATCGAACTTCGGAATGGTAAATTTTCCTTGAGTTGTACAGATTCAACGGTTCATGAGTCAAGATGGATGGATGAGCGCGATGGAAAATGCGACGTCGAATAGCGAGCATGCATTGGTGCCGATCATTCAAAGAATTTCCGCGCGACAGAAGCACCTTAACTTAGGGTGGCTTTCGTTCTTACCATATAAAAAATTTGTCACATGCTCTCAGGCGAGTAAAATCGTACATCATGTACAAGTCCGACGTGGAATTCGTTATTCGGTGTACTGAAAAAGTGCGGAAAGTATCTAAATTTCTCCATAGCGAAATTAAACGATTTTGACAACTAACTTAAGACTATAAAGAAAAGTTAATACTATCTATAAACTTTTCACGATCAATTTCCACTAACGTTACCTCATTCTTGGCTGGCAGAAGATAAATATCTTTGTCGTTGCGTCTGTTCTCTTCGACGTGTTCGAAAATGAAATGCGCATTCAACTTTGTGGCGTTATACGCGATGCAAGTAATGAATTTAAATTTTTCGCTCGATCTCACACTATAATCGAAAGGATCATGTCTGGATACGGGTTGAAAAATACCATTTGTCGAGTACATAAGAGGCATTTTTGTTTTGCTTATGCCCGTAAATCTATTGCACAAGTCACAAGTTTGGCTGACGATGTCGACCGAACCGTTCTTTACCACCAACGAAAAACAGTGATGAGACCGTAAGTCGTATAGAGTTGTGGAGTTTGATTCTTCGAACAATATACTCGAGAATATCTAGCATCGCACACTCTTCAGTAAGAAAATAGGGTCCTCTGTTTGAAGAGATTCTGTTCTTTTGTATAGGATTTTCCGTCATTCCGAAACGCCAAAGCGCAGTAAATTTTTTAAATCATTTCATTTTAAATCGTTTTATTTGACTGAAAAATTGAAATTTCACTTACCTCTGTGTTTAGATATCGTTAATTATTCAATAGGCATATTTTCATAATGTTCATTACTATTTTTAAAGTTTTAGGATTTTCTTAAAATCTTCTTTTAAATATAGCGATAAATTTTTCTTCATTATATGCGTTCAGAATATGTCGCATAATATCTTATTATTATCACACTCACACCACTGGTGCATATTTTGATACTATGAATTTTTACGCACCTATTCTTTTGCGGTTTTTATTTGCGGCAGTTTATTAAACAAAACCAATTTCAAACATTCAATTTTTTTTCTCCTTGTCTCGTTTCGCTTATCCATTAGCAGCAAAATATATATATTGATATTTTTTTATCACATTTGAATGTTATAACACATATCGAATGATAGTTTATAAAAAAAATCTTTTTCTGGTAATTGATATACTGGGATACATCGCGCTTGCGCTCTAGAAATAATTGCTGATTCGGAGGCTGACATTTGCTCTACTCTTCTTGTATTTGTTTAACACTATTTTTATCTGCATAAAAAATAATGTTTTATATTTCTCGATTTGGAAATATTGATTTCATTTTTTATTAAATTTCATTTTGTACCGCAAGACTCATTGGCTTGTACCGCTAACCGATACAGAATAGTAAACAGTACCACAATTAATCTTATAGTTATGTAATTTTGTAGGGTCATTTACATAGTGGAGTATCTATCGTGAAATTCTAACTAACCTCATATTATGTTTTAGTATTCAATAAACTGAAAAAATAACTGTTGTTGATTTAGTGTTAAACAAGGTAAAGATTGTATGCATTTAATCAAGTATTTAGACGACTAATTAAAAAATAATACATTTGTTACAATACGTCAAAATAAGAGTTTGGAAAAAACTCAAATTTTTTGAATCTTTCAGTCAAGATATCGAAAATATAAATGTCAACGATAGCCGTGAAGATGACCCTGATAGACTTATGTACTGACTAGATATTGTTACCTCTATCCGACTTCAAAAAGCCCATATAAAAAAGACTTCCTCATAATTGAAGTTATGATATAAATATTTTTTATACTCATATTGTTATTTCATTTGTTTATCAGTTACTGAGTTTCGATCAACACGAAGCTTTGTAGAGATATATCGACAAATGCTCATCTTCGATTTGTCTTCTGAATACTGCCGGGAGATGAGCGCTGTTATGTACTGCTACCATATGTGACAGCATCATCATTAACAGGAAGCTTTTCAACAAATTGCCTTGTGCTTGAAAGGGCGGAAGTGCAAAGTACTGTGTCAAATCGCCTCATTTTCTAGCTTCTGTCGCGACCATTAGACTATCAGATTGAATTTTGGAACAAAATTTAGAGTAATTTTATTTTCATCTTGCATATCGTTTTAATGAGAAGGCCATGAGTCATTAATATGGCAGGAATTATATATTAAACATGTCTAATATTTACGCAACTAACTTCAGAATTGAAAATGATAAATAAATTGATTGTTTACAGCATTGAAATTTATACTGCTGCAATAAATAAATAAAAAGGAGTAAAAGTGGTTATTATAAGAAACCTTAATATGAGGTCGTCTGCCTTAGCATTGTTAAACTCGCGTCC
>JABFQD010006203.1:0-10011 GCA_022817045.1 Psix sp. ZL-2020
AAATATGCAAGTTTAAAGCGATTTTAAAAGTAACAAACGTGGGTTACAAGCCAAACAAATCAAAAGTCTTCATGTCAGGTCAAATACAACATTTTCTGAATAATGCACCTGATGATGCTTTTTCAGATATTAAGGTAAGCATGTTATTTGTATAAAAAGTACAAATTATTATAAATAAATTATTTTCAAACCTTTAAATATAACATTTGTTAAATATATGAAACAAATATCTTGGATATTATAGAATATAAATAATAAATATAAATATAATGAAATACAATAAATACAATAAAAATAAGAAATAAAACATTGCATTTCAACTTGTAAATAGAATTTTCTAGGTTATATTGATATTTGGTTTTCTGGGAGCATGCAGTCATGGAGAATTAACTAAGATAACCGTCAGAGATTTGGAAAATCATGGTGAATTGATTCGAGTTATTATTCGTAAAAAAATTTCGAAAAACCATGAAGCTTGTTCTTTTATTATTATTGTTTATTATTATTGAACCATATTGCCAAATCGTTTTCGAGTGTAGAAAGATACGCCCTCCTAATTATGCTGAAGAAAGATTCTTCATACGGTACGACAAAGTATACGGAAAGTGTGCTCGACAAGTCATTGGCGAGCAAAAAATGTGCGACGCAGCAAAAACTATCGCTGCTTTTTTGAAACAACTGCTTCATCCAGAAATGTACACCGGACATAGCTTCCGGCGTACCTTGGCGACGTTGTTAGTTGATGGAGAAGGAGACATGCTAGCGTTACAACGCCATGCAGGGTGGAAGTCCGCTAGCGTGGCAACAGGCTACGTTGATAATTCGATTCGGCCCAAAAAGAAAGCTGCTCGTCAGTTAACTTCAAGCATAGTTCTGAATCTACGAAGTAAATGACTAATTTTTTAATTTACCTGCAAATTGTTGAAAAAATGTTGTTTCAGATTTCTGTTTCTTGTTCAGCAATCATATTTTGTATATAACTTTTATTAATTAAGAAATTATTTCTACTATGATCAGGAAAGGAAAATGAATCTGGTGACCACGCTTTTATGTCATTGTCAGAGTCACATGATGCATTGGAATCTGAGGAAGATTTCGCAAATATATCACTTAAAGTCATTCCTGG
This sequence comes from Psix sp. ZL-2020, assembly GCA_022817045.1. NCBI lineage: Eukaryota > Metazoa > Arthropoda > Insecta > Hymenoptera > Scelionidae > Psix > Psix sp. ZL-2020. The sequence goes on from JABFQD010006203.1 coordinate 1,127, forward strand.
TGATATGAAACAAGCTTTCGCTAAGATAGAAAATATGCTAGAAGATAATCTTTGTAATACTGCAAGTATTATTAAATCAATCAGATATAAACAAAAATTTCTATGAATAGTATTATTAAAATATATAAATATGTAACGAAATATTAAATAATGAAAAAAATATCTCTGTACCTCGATAAAAATTAATCGCTTAAATTGCAGATTCGAAATCAAAGAAGCAGACTCAAGGAACAAGTGACCAGACTTCCACTCAAGAATGTTTTGATGACGACTCGGGGGAAGCTATGTCAAATATTAATGTTCCGCTGAGAAACATAACTCCCAATGACAATCCGCCGGTTAAAAAAATAAAACATAACTGTAAACTTAAGAAAACAGTAACATTTCATGTCAATAACTGCGTCTTTAATTTGCATCGCAAATGAGCAAATAAGTTTATATTGATAAAAGATTTGACAAATGTTACTATTGCTGGTTATGATATGCATTATATATTATTTTATATAAAAATCAGTGAGTTTATGAATAAAGATTTAATAAATTCTATAAGATGCTTAGTATTATTAATATCATATTTACTATTGTAACTATTGTTAATATTGTTAATAAATATTGTTTATTTGTTATGTGCTGTAACGCGGCAACGGTCGACGCAGCGAAAAACGCCGACGGTCACCGGATATTGGCGTATAATGCGGGGAAAACGGGAAAATGTTGGGCGCCAGATCATCGAAGTGATCACGGGAACGGGATCGGGCGAAACGACTGGCGGAAATAACAAAAAACAACAGCTTTATCTAGACTTAACTTTAGTTTATTTAAACTTTATTCACTCGCAAATAAACCTTAAGAACTATTATTTACACAGCTGCTGTCTTGCAATAGCAGCACCACCACGCAAAAGATCGCAAGACGTCTAAAAACGCCAAGAACGGCGCGAAAATAGGGCTATTCGGTGCGACGTAATTCGCACCGAAAGTTTCATAAGTGCGAGAGAGAGAAAGAATGGAAAGCACGCGCGCGGGAAGAGCATCCACCGCCAAGCCATCCTGCCAACCAGCCGTGCTCCTCGTGCTCGTCGTTCAGCCGTTCATCATGGTGCGCAGATTCTCCTCGTTGAGTCCTCCTGTGGCACCTAAACTTGTACACTCCCGCGCGAACACGTTCCCGCCGGTACTGCGAGCAAGCGAGTAGCAACACGAGGACAATTTACTTACGGTTAAATTGCCTGGACACACCAGTTTTTCCACGAAGAGGAAAAACTAGCGGGCGCAGCGCAACGTCCGGCGTTTCAGGCAGTTAAGATAAAAGTGAGGCGTAATTAGCCCCACGCGAATCGCGTAAGTTCGGCAACAATAGGCCGCGCGCGACTACTACCGATTATCGGGCGTTTTCCCCGAATCGGCCGCGGTTTGCCGCGCTTGTTTTCACGTGATGGAGCGCTTTCCATCACAATGCTTTTAAACAGTACTTTAAAACCCCCGCCCCCTCGACCCCCATACTCGCTTCGCTCGTCATACTGATTTCCTTGTTTTTACTGCCTAATTGCAAGTTGAGTTGTTGCCACTTGAGGTAGCTTTTTTAATATAATTAGCAGGAGAAATATTATGTGCGCTACACTACACGAGCTACGAAAAGTCGTACTTTTGTAGCTAGCAGTACAATATAATATAAAATATATTTCTCCCTCGCTACTGTTATTAGTAATAACCCAGCCTTTAATACCTTTTTGGGTTTCTCTGCCTACAACTTTTGCAGAATTTGTTATACAAGTTTGGCGATAATGAATAATGTTTTCTATAAATGATTTTAGACTTTTTAAAAACATTTTTCTGACCTTGTCATGCGTATTATCAAAGAAGGCTTCTGGGAATATGATTCGGGCCTAGTATTGTATTACACTATTGGGGTCGAACAATTATTTACTTTGAAATAATTAAACAAATAAATAACTAGTTTATATACTCTTTTTAATACACTTTATGTGAAAGGAACTAATTGAAACTGATGTGTGAGTTTCAACGTTTCGGATATATTGTTATCAGAAACCAAAATTGCACATTTCTACAATAAATATATTACACTTTCACAATAATTATATTTTAATGCTGTCAATCAAACATAGATAATATTGCTTACATGTATAAATTCATGAAAATTAAACTTGAAAAATGCAGGCATAAACTCAAACATTAAATTTGTCGAATTTTTTATGTTTTAATTTTTTCTATTGACATGGCGATATTGATTGATTAATTATAGGTTATACATTAGGTATCGTAGTATATTTGAATCTATATCACAATTTGACGTTAAAAGTAAAAGTCGTTGAGTAAAAATTGATAAAATAATCTATTATTGGTGGAATTCAATTTTTGGACATCTTATTTTGCATTTAGACAAATTTTGATGTTTTTTAATATTTATCATCTTAGCCATTCTACGTTTTTCTATGACATTTTCTACATCTATAATCGAATTTTATATATTTGTTTCATCGAATTTCACATCATGAGAATGATTATTTATGATATGATTAGTAAGAACACAGTCTTTTTTTAGACGTAAATTATCTCTATGTTCTTTAATTTTGTCTATAACATTTCCTTTTGTTCGACTTATATAGAATTTTCCACTGTCACACGATACGAGCGGGTCTGACTCCCGCGTGAATACACAGGGACGGAATAAGTAATTATTAAAAAATAAAAGGACGAGACCCTAATCGCCAATACGGCAGTTGACGGTGGCGCGCGCATTCTGACGGCACAGGACAGACAACATAATACAAAAAAATAGCTTACAATATAGGGCACGCTACTAGTTACTGGCCTATGTGGCGAGGGTAGTACCAGGTTGCTCAAGAAGACCAGAAAAGTGTCGTTAAACAGCGGCGACGGCGTTCGGCGGTGGCTATCGGCGGCACAATCACACACTTTTTAGTAAGACTGCGATGCAAATCGATGCACTCGCGGCAGGCAAAAGATAGGGCCTTTCGGGGCAAGTTAAGGCACAAAAGTAGAGTTGACTAGGGTGGCACAAGGGACGCGAACAAGGTAAACAGGGCAAACAAAAGGAGCGGTGAACTGTAACTTTAAGTGCGCAGAAAACACTAAGGTCGTTCAAATTCGACCGTCGGGACATTGTATCTTTGCCGAGTCATCGTCATGGGCCAAAATCAGTTTCGGTCGCGAACAGCTGATTTTGGCAGTTCCGCGGATCTAGTAACATTGGTTCCACCACATTCAAAATTGATTTGGTAAACAATTCCGATTTTATGTTCTCTTTTTACAATATCTTTTCCTGCAGTCATTAATATTGATAATTAATCTGAAATATTATTTATAAGTTGTATACTTGATTTTTCAAATAACTTCTTAAATCTGACGTTCTATTGAGTATATTATTGTTATATAATAAGTTTATTATTTAGTAATGTGAAATTTCTGTTTCTTTAAATATTTGTATTATGTTTTAAAAAATTTTATCTACTGAATATATTACTATCTATGAAGTCTTCTGGATTTTTCACTAATTTAATATTATTTGAATGAAACGATTCATGAGACAACAGTATGGCATTATTTAATAAATTGAATATCATATCTCTTTTTTGATGTAAAGTACATACTGACATGTAATGTAATATTCTTCCAATGTAAGTACTTTTTTGATACTCATTAGTTTTAATGCTACCTTATATGTTACTTACTGAGATATCGAAAGTATGTACGGTGTTTTCAAGTTCAAATGTAAATATGAAATTTTCATCAAACTCATTTAATATATCTAAGATTTCATCAATTTTATCACGTGGAATGATGCAGGAGGTGTCGGCTATATATCTAAAGTAGCAGTAAATATAATTAATCCTTGAAAAAACATATTATTCACAATCTCTTATAACTTAATCTGCATATATTGGTAATATGCTTCTACCCATTGGATCCCATCCCCTTATGTGCCTGTAGTATATGGTATTCTAGGAAAAATATGTATTTTCAAATATAAAATTGATTATATCTGTTACTGTTTCTGACGATAGATTTTAATTTTTATTGAAGCCTCTTCTTATGTAAGTAAATCTTGTCAATATTGCCTCCATCACTAGTTGTTTTGTGACGTTCGTGAAAAATAATATAGCATCAAAAGAGATCATAACATAATTATTAGGAATGATCTGATTTTGAACTTGCTCTTTAAACATAATAGAATTATTCACATTAAACTCTGATTTTAGTATCCTACTTGTATATAATGTAGAAAAAATTTCGATAATTATATAAAGGTGAATCAACTGTTACGACTATAGATCTAAAAGATAATTCTGGTTTATGAATCTTTATAATGTGAATAAATTTTCAAAAGGTTCCCATATGTTCTAAAAATATATTTATATACAATATTTCCTAAAAACCCATCACGTTTTAATTTCGTAGAAAATTTATCTATATTTTTTAAGAAAGTTTGTATAGGATTTTATTTCATATGTGGAAGTATCTTTCAATAATTTAGTTGTTTCTTGAATATATTTTTGTTTCTCTAGTGCAACCATTAAATTAACATTATCTGCTTTTGTTTTCATTAATTCTTTATGTTCACACAAAAAATTTTCAAAAAATAGTCAAAAGCATCTCCAATACTGAAATGTTTTTTTTTAATTTTTTAACATTTATTTATCGGAAATCTAACTGTTTTTGATTCTTAAGATTTAATCATATTAAATATATATTGTTTTCATCAATAGCATTTATTTCTTATCTATATTTTGACTCCAAACTAATAATATTTTCTACTCCTGTTGGTAAGGTTGTTGTTGTTAAATTTTTCACCCATATTTTGTTATCCATTTACTTATATTTGAAATATAATTGTAATCGGTGATATTTGATATCTATTTTTTTATTATATTGCATTATATTTAAATAGTCATTTCCATCATTAAGCCATGTCAAAAATTTGTTCTGATGGTTTTTGTAAAAATCACACCTAAATTTATTTCCTTACATCAGAGTTATACGTAATTTATAAATGTATATCGTCTATTTCTAAATTCAGATGTTTTTTGTAATAAATAGTTTAGATTTTGGCAACCATGAGGGACGAAGCACTCCTTGCGAAACAAAAGAGAATAAATTAACAAAAAAATTATTAAAATGTCAGCTAGCGGGGCAATTTGGTTCCTTTGTAACATTAACTGTATCATCGGTGATCTATTCTCTTCTAAAAAGAATTACTGGCGATTGATGATTTTACCAAAACATATTCCCAACATTACTACTGCACCGTTTTTCGACAAAAATACACCTGACTTTTTCACTTCACTATATAAAGAATATGTTGTTCTGCGAGAAACATTTTTTTCACAACGATGAAGCCAAAACACTATACGCTCATACATTATCAAAGGCTAAAGAGATTTTTGAGACTTTTGTGATTTTATGGAAAAAATGCATTGCGGAAGTCAAAATGGCAAATTTAAAATATTGTAGCATGTGCCGATCTCGCAAAAAAATTGATGTCAGATGGTTGTTATGAGAACATAAGTACTAGTTTCTTATAAAGTTAGGTGTGGCGTTTGTTTCAACGAAACTAATTGATTAACCGGGTTCTTCAGAAATAGTTGTCGTTTAAGATCTCCCGTATATATTACAATTCCATTTAATTTTACCATTACCAATGAACACAAATGTTAATCAATTCGAAACTTTACGTCTTGAAAGTCATTCAATTTAAAACAATGTTTTATGCATGCCAGTAACCGATGAGGACTTATTTTTCTACGTTCATCTCCTTTTAGAAGATTGCAATGAAAAATTATGTTATTGTGATAGAATGAATATATTATGAAGAAAATCTTCGACCATACATCCTTCATCATAGTTCCGTTAGCGTTACCAATTCTCGAAGATGTTTTTATTTAACCGACCTTAAATACCTTACCATGAACCGAATTTGAAACTATTAAATACCAAAGAGATACATGTAACATTTTTTATGTTATGTTGAAATTTCAATTCAGAAGTTGATAAATACTCTGAATTTTATGTCATTATGTTTTCTTTTTTAAAGCAAGAAATTCAAAATCATCATTGAATCTTATTTCATTATGAAATTTCGATTTTGAAGCGGCTATACTAACTTATTGAACTATCATAAAATTTTATTATAAAATCAGCCATACTTTGAATTTGATCTTGCACAAGACTGAATATTGTCCATAAAATGAGTCAACAGTGTCGTCATAGTGCCATTTATTGTGACATAGAAAAAAGTTCCAGTAACAAGATTGAGTCATATGCAGCGTGTTCCTCAGTCATATTTTTTTTCGTGTAGGTGACCATATATATATTTTCATGTTTTTCTGAAAAAATACCATGATTGTTGATGACGACCACAAGAAGATTTTATTTTATTCCTTAGGAAAAGGTTGTTGGGTGCTTTGGATATTCTCTCTGTCTCATGTTTGTTTTTTTGATAAGAAAAACAAACGTAATGATTATAAGAAGGTGCAAGCGTTCGAAAATTAAATCTATATAAAATAAAAATGGAGAATACTAGCACAAGTAATTGTGTTAAGAATTCAGAATGTTGAATGATGCTGATATAAATGTTCACGTTTTTTTTAGATGTCGAACCATTTATTTTTTGTATGTTTTGTAGCGATATCGGAAATTGTGAAATTCACAAAATGTGACCATAAAGGGTCTTTCACCAAAGCCAATCTACGCGATTTAAGTTTTAATCTGTAGATCATCTATCCATCCTATGATACTTCAACTTTTGTATTCAGCTGTTTCAGTTACAGAAAGGTATAAAAAATCAATCACAAAATAATTTTTATTTATAGTATATTGCGCCTAGGTCACTCTGCGCTAAGTTTTCCGGATTCATGGATATTTCAACTTATTCGCGAAGTCTGCGAATGATTAGGTAAGTACTAGTATTTAAGTAACAAACAAATATCACATTGGAAATATTGATATGCTCGATTCATTGTTGGTATCTACAAAAATGGCGAAAATCCTTAATTTTTAGCCTGTTAAAGCGGGCTCCCTTTTAATGAGATTATAGGAACTATTTCTTTATGAGGTTTATCTGTAAATAGTTTTAGTTGCATTTTTGGGTCTCATTGAACCGACAATTTTCCTCTATATATGTAAGTTTCTGATCTCTTTTTCTTCTTTGGCACTATTACTTATTTACTGTAGGAACAGAATGCAAAAACAAATTTTCGAAGAAAATAAATTAACTTGGCTATTAATATATTCTATAAGCGTCAAAACTTAGTCGTTCCGTCTACATAAACCAATTCCTTTATCGTATTGGAATAAAAACGAGGCCTACCTGGTCAGTCAAAATATAAGCTTGCGACACACATGGCTGTCGCCAAGTCGATAGACGAGGCATCGTATTACATCGCATGATAGCGCCATTTTTTAGTATTCATATCTAACAAATCATATATATATATATATATATATATATATATGTTTTGATCAGTTTCCTGATTCGGAGATTTTGAGAGAGAGTCGGCTCAGTAACAATTCATTTTACCGACTCAGTTAAATAATTGATAAAATAACAGATCGATGATTTCTTTTTATTGTATTAATGTCATAATGATTACCTGACTGAATTCGAGGTTGAATTGAATAATGTACAACATAGTGAAAAATTTTATTAATTACTTTTATACGACGGGATCTCAGAGAGGACGACAAGGAACAGCAATCAAATAGTAGATCGATGACAACGGGATGTGACGTTTGGAGCGTGCGTCGTGTCAATACAATCGATTTCTTAGATTAGATGGATTAAGGAGGGTGCCACCGTCACGAGACGAAATTAGGCCAAATTGAGTTCAGACACTCGAATAATTAGGTCAATGACAAAGTTTGAACACTCTCTCTGTGACTAGTGTGGCGTGTGGTTGTGTTTTTGTTACTTTTGGTACGTGACATTATCATCGGTTACCCGAGTTCAACAATTGAAATAGCCTGATAAAGCCAGGGAAATTTGTACCAGTGTCTATTCATAGATACAAGCCTGTTTAGATTTTAGGTGACGACATTGGAGCCCCAAAAATTTAGAACAATAGCAATAACGACGTTTATACATTTATAGGGCAGTAATTAGATAATATCTACCACCCGAATAACAAACCCAGCACCATCATCCACAAAAGGCTGCTTGCCTCTTGACCCTTAGTTTTCAACATGTTTGGGCCGTCCATGCCACTGTCATACTAATGTTTTATTAATGCTATACCAAAGCCATGCCATCGCGGGGCCATTGGCTTGCCAATGCTATGTTATGTCACTAGCATGCCATTGTTATGCCTTTGCTATGCCATATCCGTATGTTGACCATGCTATAGCCATATAAAAGCTTTGCTATCAAAATATCATAGTTATTTCACTGATGTTGTATTTTGATTCATCTTTGTCTAAGACTATATGATTGTTGTTTATTCTCAAAGACTGTAAACAGCAAAAAGGTGAAAGCCTCTCAGAATTTGATTTTTTTAGCTGGCGAAAGTCGCTACATTAATTATTTCTTAGTAAGGTGCTGGCGAGAGGCGTGAAATTTTTGGCGAAAGCCGCGATATAGTGTTAGGTGCTGGTGTGAGTCGCAATATTAGTGTTAGACGTTGACAAAAGCCATATTAGTATCAAGTCAAAATTAAAATGAAAAATTGAGAGTATTAATTGAGTTAACCATATTGGCCTCAAGTTGGTAACCAACAAGATGAATCACTATCAAATATCGTTTATTTATTATGCCATTTTCTTAATTTCATTTATCATTAATAAAACTTATCTGTCAGACTTCATCTTCTGGTTTAAAAATTATTCAGCAATCTATTATTGTTGATCAGTTTT
>JABFQD010006204.1:0-10011 GCA_022817045.1 Psix sp. ZL-2020
AAAAAAAAAAGCACGTAGTTTTAAAAACTGTTTAATCTGCCACCCTTTATGTTTGAATTGTATAATTTTAAAGAATGTTAGTATATTTGGTTATTTTTCTTTGGGTGAAGTGTTTGCCAAAGCTTGTACTAAATCTTTTTTCAAAATTTTTGTGTGTTCAAAAATAGAAATTCCTCTCCCCTGAAAACTAAAAATGAAATTTGTTTTTTTTTCTATCAAAAAAAAAAAAAAAAAAAAAATAAATAAATCCTCCCTAAAGAAAGAAAAAAGTTCCCTTATGAGAAAGATATTAAGATTTCTCCTCAGAAGAATAAAACAGCTATTTTTTCCCCGAGAGCAAGAAGAACTTTTCCCCTTGAGGTAAAAAAACAACATTTTTCTTCCCAAGGTACTAAAATCTCAAGGCTATACAAAAGATACTTTTGTATTTTGACATTTTCATCTTTGTTTCAAAGTTTCCAACGATTTTTTTCTGTTATTCCCAAGATTGTAGCAATAATTTTAATTGAAAAATTTCCTACATTCTATTATATTGTTTGAATACGTCGAAAATTTTAACTCTGATTTATAATGATTTTCTTTGCAAACTTTCTCGCTATTTCGTTTTCATTCACATAAAAGATAGAAAATAGAAAAAAATAAAATAACCAAAAATATGCGGCGAATGAACTAATGATAATTGTAAGCTGCAACATACATCGGGCGTCACATTCATGTTTACATTGAATTTCATACTAAGTTTGAATGCGAGAATTTCTGTTTGACGCCTCGCATCTATTTGAGAGCGCCGCAAGCAAATGAAATGTTGCTCTCCAAAAAGAGGGAATATCACGAGTATCATCTCGTTATACGCTAAACCCGAAGTGTTTCATATCGGCGATCTTTCATCATAACACTTTTTCTACCTGGAAAAAATGGCGCTTGAAAAAAAATACACACACAAGCTTTTTACTATACCTCCAGACCGTGGTTTTAACGCCGATACACTTTGAAAACAAGCGTCTCTTTGGCACTCGTTTTTAGCGCGTCTTCGATTCTGAATTATAGAGCTTTGCAAAGTCTAGACGCACTTATTGGATGTGTCAAAGAAACTGATTATCCCATCGGAACCGTTTTCAAGCTTACATCACTTGATTCTTTTTGTTATTATTTTAAAAATAAAAAAATAATCGCAGTGATCTATTTTATGAGTAAATTACGATATTCGAAGGTTGATTTCTTGTCAAGAGTATAAAATTTGATATATTTGTTTTAATTTTTGAAAATCTTATGTGCTTTTAAAAATATAGTATTATTTTAATGGAAATTGTAGTAAAATATTTTTATTATATTAAACATGTAAAGTTATATTTTTCACTTGATAAAAAACGTAATTTAAGAAAATTCAGTACAGATTATAAGTGTTCACAAATTAATTGAAATTATATCGTTACGGTAAATCGTTTCATTAAGTTTAAAAGCCGTATAGATTGGAAATTGTATTCCTTTTATCATTTCTTCATCATTTTTAATCAACACAACATATAGATAGTTTTAATTAGAATAATCCAAAATTGATTTCTTGAGATAACACATATTAATTATCCAAAATAACAAGTATGGAAACAAATTTCACCAATTTTAAGGTTGCTCACTTTTCGAGCTTCGCAGATGAAATTAATCTCAAACTTAAGTATCATGTTTCCAATTACGCTGTAGTTAAATAACTATTTTCGTTTTCATGATCAATATCGTTTCTCATTATAGATTAATTATCAATCCAATTGTTTTCTTTAAAGACGGCAAGAATATTTTTTGTCAATTAAATTCAACTTAAATTGGTTAATTTATTTTTCTCTAATTGAAACCAGCTTTTACTGAAAAGCCATACACAAATTTCTACAATAGAAAATTATAATTAAATTGCTTCAAATAATTATAATTAACATTTTTACAGGACCATTGTTAAATATAAAATAAATATTTGTAATAATTTATTACTTTTTTATCTAAAGTTTTTCTAGTTATTATTATCTAGTTTGTGATTATCTGCCTTTAAACAATTTGCACATCAATACAAATTTCAATATTATTACTTTTTGGAAACTCAAAAATTCTAATTTTTAACCCAATTTCAGTTCCATCAAAGTAGGTATTTTAATTATTTTAGATTTGCAGCTTCATTCGATATTTCAAACATCTATTACGCTCAAAACATGTAAGATAATTATTATTTTTTATTTTTGTTTATATTTCTCCATTACAACACTTTCAAAACTTGCGTAAGCTCGCCACGTGTGACTTACCTTTTTCAGAATCAAGATGAATAAAATGCAAATTTGTACAGTTGATATTTACCGAAATATAGGTTAAGTATTTGTCGTCAAAATCGTGAGTGTCGAAAGTCAAAACGTCTACTACATGTGAATGTATCACAAGTGAGACACTATCCAGCAATGGTCAGTCGTAAGAGGAAAAAAAGTGAAGAAAAAAAACGATTCATTGAAAATGAAGAATTGAAATAAACGAATTTGAGAGTCGATCCGATGTGGTTTTGTCATAAAGGTCTTCAATGTCTGACATTGATCGTTGATTTTTGCACTTGAAATGTCGTCGTTGAGCGAAACGATGGGTGACCGATACGCGAATCGCAGCTTGGCTCTGGTTATCCGATGAAATGGCTCGCCAATCCTGAATTTATATCGTGTGTTTAGGCGAGAATTGGTTCTTTATGAGCCACACGTGGGGATCCGAACGAGATACGTATTGCGGGAATCTAATAGTAAACACGCCTCGCATGCACGCGTTCGTATGCTGTGCATGTGTCGACGGTTTAACTCTTTTGCGAATGACAATAAAATGCGTCGCTGATACGCGCAGTATATTATATTTAAATTTTTATGTACACCTTTTCTCCGACGTGTCTTGTCATACGCGTTATTTATTTATCACGCATTTCTCTTATTCTGGGAAAAATTTAAGACGGCGCTCGCTTTATTGACCGGATATATGTTTCCTTAATGAAACACGAAACATTCGCACGTTTCAACACTTCGTTGTTTAGGTATTCAATAGCTCATCAAGAAAATCAGATGAGCCCATTTGTTATCTTTAACGTACTATTTATTTGTTCTAAAAATGGCTGTCGCTTAAACAGTCATCTATTTTGCTGGCGTTTATTTTTGAAAGTTCATTTTGATTTTATGATTTTATCTCTTTTTTGAGTTCAGCATTTTCTGGAGTTAAAAGTGAATTGAAGACATTTTTATTCTGTATATTTAACTTCTTCGTTTTAATAAAAATTTGATTTTATCTGTTACAGAATAATGATTTGGTATTCGAACAAGATGGCAAAACTTATTCACATTTACTTCCGACGATTCAAAAGCCCGAACACGAATCTATATTCCATAGGATTAAACGACAAATTCTCAATATGCTGAGTTCGTCTGATGAGCAGCTACCTAAAAAACGTAATCGATAAGTTCATTTAACAATCAAAATTCTAGATATAACTTTATCATGTTTTTACAAGTAAAATCTTGTTATGATTTATGAATATTTTTGTTTTTAAATCAATGGATGTAATTATTTTAGAAAATGATCTGGATGTGGACATCCTCAAAAAAATCAAAGGGCATTCTGGAGTGAAAGAATTTTCAAAATTTGACGACACTGCAGAAGTTGAAGATCACCCTGAAATAAAACCATTTTCCGGAGTTGACAACTTTGAAGGAATTAAACAGACCGAAATGAAAGGACTTTCAGATGCTAAAAAAAATACAGGAGTTAAAAAACATACGGTAGGATTTTCAAAAATTAAAAAAAGTACTGAAAATGAAAACTCTGAAGAAGTTAAACGACATGCAGAAGGTAAAGAATTCTCTGAAGTTGAAGAGCTTGCAACAGGAAAAGAACAGACTGACACAAAAAGATTTTCGGATGTTGAAGAAGTTCCAGGGGTTACAAGTGTTAAAGATTCCAATGGAGGTTATTCTGTATGTATAACACATTTCTATTTTTCAATAACATTATTTCATATCATAGATTTAATCATTCTGTAATTGTTCATAGTTCGATCAAAAATTTGCAAAGTTGACAACTTTTGATAAAAATAACAACGACGATGAAGATTTAGTAGGATCTGGAGAGCAAGAAGAAGGTAGCGCCTCTATCGAAGCACGAATTAACACCGGGCTTTCGACTAATAATCGTCATAACGAAGTTCCAAGTGAAGGCACATTTAGTGAGTAAAATAGTAATCCTAAAAAATTATAGATCATCGTAGATCATTTAGATCTATAGATCATTATTGATGATTTGGATCAATAGATCTTTAGATCGTCATAGATCTTAAGATTATTGTAGATTATTTGGATCTATAGATCATCATAGATCATTAAATCGTCATAAATCATTTGGATCTATAGATCTATAAATCAGCATAAAAATATTTAGAAAGTTATCTTCATTTTTGAACATTTTTGGTTGTCCTTTTTTTACAGAATATTATAGAATTACATTCACAATGTCAGAGCCATTCAGAGAAGCTTTACTGAACAGAAACAGCGAGGAACACAAATCTCTAAGTTACAACATCACCAAATCATTCAACGATCTTTTTACCAAATGGTTCCCAGACGATAAGCACAACACTAATGTTGTTAAATTAGCGTAAGTAACTAATATTCTTTGATTTACAGATTTTCAGTACATTTTTTAATATGTTGGCTGGGTTCAATATTTTTTGGTTAACAATGTCAGATAAAATTATTTTTATAGACGCAGAATTGCATGATTGGTGGAAATTTGAATCAGAATTTTCGATTTCAAATAAACTCCATTTTTTCTATATAAATCATTCACATATAATATTTACATAAAGATGAGAAAATAGGTTGACGTGAAATTTGCATTAAATGCATGATATTATATTTAACCAGAATTTTTCCCTAACAATGAAATGAGAAAAAAATAGATATTTTTCGCGAATCCGCAGACATAGAGATTTTAAACTGCCATTAGGAAAATCTTCCTACAGGAACTTCATTTTGATGGCGAACTTTTTATTTTATAATATCAAAATAGAATCAAGAGGAAATATAAAAAATGTAGAAACTTTTCTTGTAAATGAAAGAAGCTTAAAATTTCTGTTCATGTTAAAATGAAATTAATCAATGTGCTATGCTTAAATTCTTTTAATTTAATGTAATTAAAGAAATTCCTTTCACTGCTTGTAATTTCAAGAGATATTTTACTTAATTTACACGGGATTTTAATCAAAGTTCATTATTTGTAATATTCGGTTTTATACGCATTTTTCTCTCAAATTAATTAATTCAAAATATAATGACAAGCAAAATATATTGAGCTTAAAAATCGTTTCATATGACTATTTTGAAACTTATTGATTGACTGATTAAAAAAATAAAAGAAAATAATTAGTAAGAATCAATATTAAAAAATATAATACATTTATCATGACATTTTTTTCAAATGTATCTAACGAATAACAAATATTACACCTCAATTACATCAAAATAATCAACACTCAATAAATTCTTTTATTTTTAATAATTATCAATTTTAATGAGACCGAACATCATAATTAACTCTTGATAATTATTTACATTTCTACTAAAAAGACTGTTTTGCACTCAAAATTGGTTAAAATCGATTTCAAATTTCGCCTCTCAAACGTTATACATTTTTCAAGCAAATATTCAAATAAAAAAGATGTTAAAACCCGAATTTAAATAATAATGAACTCATAAAGTTTAATAATCTTACAAATCCCCAACTTCCTTAAGTCGTTACATTTTTCTTATTTGTGTTCCAAAAATTACATCGAACCGTTCGATTAATGCCTGACAAACATTTCCAGCCCAACGAGTGACTCGTTCACAGTTCATGTGATTCTTGACCTAGGCACGACAGTGCACAGTGAGGAAGCAATTCGACGATTGCTCGAAGATCAAATGCGAATGCACCACGTGGGCACAGTGTTCATACACCAGGGGGACTTTACCTTCCACAGTTTCCAAGGTAATAAAAGCGGCCGAAACACGGCGGAAAGTCGGCAAGTAGTTCACGTCAAGCGAGTTCAAGTATTTGAACGAGACATTGAAAAGTAGTGATAAGCATGCTTATTACTTGTACCGCGCGTCTACATCAACGATACACATTTCGTCAACAAATACTCCAACTTATTTCGAGTTTCCAGACACGTTCTTCGCAACTGCACGTAGTAATAAACCAGCACAAACCGATGCATACATGCAACAAACTTTTAATGCATTTTTATATCAAATTTGGATTTTTTCCCGCTCGCGCCAATCAAAAACGTTACTTCGATCTGAGAAGCGTCGGAAGTTGACAATTTCGTAAAGGCGATTAAAAGTTTTTCCGGAAATTTTATTTCAAATTAACGATATTACTTTTAATCATATTGATCAATGAAATAAATTTTATTTCCGGAGTTTAGCTATTTCTTCTAAATACAAATTGTTCATTTCTATTTTTTTAAATCTGTTGCATTTTGATGGTGAAAATTCTTTTAAAAATGGTGTGTTAAGTTTTAAAAGCTAGCTTACTGAATAACGTAATTTTTCTAAATAAACAAATGTGAATGAAAAAGCAAAAATGTTTTCCCGATGAGTGTAAATTTATTTATTGAATGCTAACATCAAACGATGTGATAAACTCATCATTGCTGAAACTAATTAAAAAGTTAATAGAGTTTTCATTTGAGATTATTACATAATGAAAATAGACAAGGACAAGTTTAATAATCATTCATATGCGATGAAATTAAAACGTATCACACATACTCTTGCATGAACTCGACATATCATATGCAAAAACATGGACACAAATGAAATTGAAAGAATCGAAATTTCATGATCAAGGAAAATTCATAGATCGAAGTAAGCATTGAATTTGATTTCGACGAGATAAAAGTGGCAACTGAAACTTTAAATGAATAATCGCGAAAGGCCGTATGTTAATCGCGAAATCTGAATTATATAAAAAAACCGTAATTTCAATAATTCCGAACGGATTCGATATTAATATGAAACGAATTCTATATTCGGATTATATAAATAAACCAAGTTCATTATATTTTCACAACAAAATTTGATTTTAAATATAAAATGTACAAATAGCTCACCCCAATGAAATTAAATTTTCAGCTCGGAACAATACGATGTCACAAAAGTAACGTTATTTAATTAACGGGCTTGATTCGTTACTGGTTGACCGATGTAATTTGCTTTCGCAGTTAATTATTCGCAAACAATTTTCAATTTTTGAGCTCATCGCGGTTCTCATTTCACCTCAAATAGTCAAGAACATCAGCCGAAATTGATTTGAAAATGTATTAAGAGGGCTAACATATTTATTTTTGTTCGATCAATGTTAAGTGTTTGTTAAGGAGGTTGCCCTGCCATTTACAAATTTTACTTCAAAAGTTATTCACCGAAATTCCTTTTTTTCATTTCCACGCCTATTTTTTATCTCAAATTTAAATGTATTTCCATTTGGTAACAACATATTTTTATTGGACAAAATCAGTTAATTTAGACGTTTTCGAAAATGTTATTTTGATTATCACAGTCATGAACTGTAATTTCGAATTTTATAATACATTTTTAAGATGATAAAAGGCAGTATAACCTCTTTAATTTGCCTGCTTTCCTGCAAATATTGCTGAGTAGATTCTGTTGAACGAGATTCGGACACCGGTGTACCTGAATGTGATCAAACCAACCAATTGCAATGTAATAGTGGACGTTGCGTCCCACTCGAATCACGTTGTAACGGCACGTTAGAATGTGACGACGAATCTGATGAATTGGGCTGTCCTCCGACAACAACAAGTAAGTAAATGCAATTCGGATTTTTCCAGTTAATCAAAGACGCCGATTCAATACATTTTACAAGCTTTTTATTTTAATATTATTCTGTTCATGACAATCTGATTTAAACCATGACCTCTTTGACGTTATTTTCCAGAAATACGAAGAAAAATTCTTTAAATATTTTGTCATAATATTGATCACTGGTAAATATCAAATTCAACGACAACTGCAAACTGCTAATTATATGAATTTATTCTATTTCATTCACAGAATGCATTTATTATTAATAATCAAGCGAAACGATTTAGCAGTTTCGTTTATTGCAGTTAATTTTATTAATTATGAGAAATAATTGCTGGTCAATATTTTTGGAGCGTCTATTTTTTTTAGAAGCTGTCATGGAAAACAAAAGTTCAAGATGTAGATTTGAATCATTTTTGAGTTGATCGAATCGATAAGTGGTCACGGTTTAAAATAGAAAGGTTACTAACTATTGCACTTTCCTTGTTATGTTCGACTATTCATTATCCCGCACTACTGATACCAACAGCAGTCACTACCACAGTGCCCGGTACCACGACGAATAGTCACGATTCTGCGATTGAAAATATTTGCCCCAATGATGATACGATACTGTGTGGGGACAAAAGCCGATATATTTGTTTTACTCACGAATGTGACGGCATTAAACAGTGTGATGACGGTTCTGATGAGCTAAATTGTCGCGCTGGATCAGGTTCGATTGGATTGTTTTGAAGGATTATTTTTTCGCAAAATTCAAGTGTTTTACAGTAAATTAAAATTTTATGAAATTATTTTGTTCTTTTTCCAACAAAATTTTATTATATATTCCAAACATTTTTTTGACTCATTTTCCTTCCATCCTATAATTATACACTTGTAAGAATAATTTTTTTGAAACTAATATTAAATGTAATAAAAGGCATGCTTCTTGCACTCTCGCATGACATTATAGATTAATTTGTTCATTAATTATAAAACTTGTAGATTAATTATAGTTATGTAACGATAATGATAATAACCCTTAATTATGTGGCTAATATTAATATTTTGGGAAAATCTTTTTTTATGGAATACAATTATTTCATAAAAATAAACAAAATATTTTGTGAAAAATGATTTGGAAGACTTTTTCAGTTTAAATTAAATGCTGTCTGTTTTTACAGAGTGTGAGAAAGGAGATTTCGCGTGTGACGTGAGTCGGTGTATTTTGGAGTCTCAGCGATGTGACTTCATAGAGGATTGCAACGATGGCAGTGATGAATATGACTGCGAGTACCCTGGTGAGTAATAGTAACAATTTAATTAAATTTAAGATACTTAAAGTTGTTATCTAACCACGAAAATGTGACAGATGCACTTTAAATGGGCTGGGTAAAAACGTAATCTTCATTACCATCAGTTGGTTAATATATCTCGTCAGTCGGTAAGGAAGAATACAATAACCAACTGAAATATCACTGAAAACTAACTTATCAGTGATAGTACAAATTCATAACTGATGCACCTGTTACAATTTTGTTTTACTACCAAAAGCTAATTCAAAATCGTGTTTAAATCTGATTCAACAATTCATTACCTCTGAAAAATAAAAGTTAAAATAGTATAACTTATCAAATTAAATTTACCTAGACAAAATAATAGTTCTTTAAAATTACGTTTTTTTTTTTTACAATGAACTTCCATAAAATGAGTTCGAAAACTGAGTGTTTTTCAAAACGTTAGACTATATTGTCGTCAAGATGGTAAGAAATGAGGCCACGTAGATAAGCACAACTGAGGCGATCCGATGAATATTCAAATATGAAGAACTTTTTCTCAGCGTATCTTCTTTTCATAGGAAAATACAAGAGCATCGTTGCCATTAACAACAGCAGCGACGTCGGTGTGTCATTAATGCTGAGTTTGAACCACTCGTATTTGTCTTTCGAATTAAACCAAAACTCAAATAATCGCAGCCACTCAGCATAAATAAACTACATGCCGAGATAACAGTCGAAAACATAAGTATTTGGTAATTATTCGGAAGATAGGTCGTGTTTAGAAAATGAATTTCGGATATGCAAATAGGTGTAAATTTCTATACTAAACATAAAGAAAATAATGACTGCGCGGTAATAACCTAACCTTGACTAGTCGGGACACTACC
>JABFQD010006205.1:0-10010 GCA_022817045.1 Psix sp. ZL-2020
CACACACATACGTAAATACATTTACACACGGGAAAAACGTGGTTATATATATATATATATATATATATATATATATACATATGTAACTGTTTTGAAAAAAGATATCTCAAACTTTGAAATGCGAACACGGTTGGAGAAGTTAGCGGTCAAAATACAAGGTCTAAAGAATTCAGAAACATTTTTTTACAAAATGCTTAGCCTGAAACCTTTGCAAAGTCATACTAAAGTAAAAGTGTTTTTTATTTTGGTTTTAGTGCATGCTTAACACAGACGCAAAAACAAACTCAACTTAAACCTTTGCAACATTTTGGCGATATGCGATATTTAAATCATGTAAAAGTTTATATTTAATCTTCGGTGACATTTAATAAAACGATGATTCGAAACTGAACAATAAATAAATTTAAAGCCGAGGTTTTATTGGTTTGGCTGCAAAAGGATTGAGCCGTTTGTGTGATGTTTTGTATCGCGTAAATTTAAATCTTCTATTTTATGCGAATTTTCGTTTTTCAAGTTACAATTTCTACGAAATGTAGAGATTTTGTATTTAATAGAAACAGTAAGTTATACAATTAAACAGAAAATTGCACACAATCATACAAACTTTTTCTACCGTGTAACGATATAAATGAGACAATTTTTCATCATGTTTATTTCAAACATGAAAGATATGCTTTTGTTTTCCACACTTTATAATAATGTTACATTTCTGATCTTTCTATTTTTAGTCATTATTTTAAAATGTGAAGTCAAAATGTTTTGGTAGTAGCCGAAATTTGACGTCTAGTTTATATATGAAATTTTTATTATATAAAGATATTCCTGCAATTTATTGTGCGCAATGATATAGTCAAATTGACCAATATAATACATTACCTAATTACTTCATAGATTCAAAAAGGTTACGGATCAAATTTACTCAAGTCGCTGTATGAAAAAAATATTTTCTAATTCAGTCATAACTTTGATGTGTTGGCGGAGGCTGAACAGCCGGTCATGAAGGTTAAGCGATTGAGGAAATTTTTATTATAATGTTTATTATTTTGCCTGATGAAAATGTTGTATAGCTAACAAAATGGAAAAGAATATAATAATTTATAGTAAAAATTGATATAATTATCGTAAATTTCGCTATAATTATAGATAATTTTAATTTTAGTATGTTATTAACTACACAAAAATTTAATATGAAACATACTCCATGATGAAATTTTCCCAGTGTAATCACCATGCACTGTCAAAACCTTAATTACGAACTTGCTTCTGTATATATTAAACGTATAATAAAATCTGAAAATGATATTACACGATAGAGATCTAACATTAAGATATATAAATACAATATACATACACATATGCTTTACATTTCAAACTGTAAACAAATTCTGAATTCTAATTTTCAACTAAACATTATCTCTAATATTCTGATAAAGTCAAGTTTCATTTGAAATTTTACCAATTGTCGCAGGAAATTCACAGATTATACTGAAGAATTTCTTACAAATTATTACCATTTAAAACATTGCCGGAGACATATAATTAAGTGCAAGAGCCATTTCACTGGAGCAAAACATACATTTCTCTCTTCTCTATCTCGTGCTTTAAATTTTTACAGTCTAAACAGCAAAAATTAAATTTTGTAATTTTCGTTAGAAGCGTCTACTATTTTTGCAAATATCCAAATATCCAACAATGCCATTTTAAATACTATTGTAAATATGAAATATTCCTTAGCAATTCCTAACAGTGTAAATAAAGATGAAATGAAAAACAGACAATTCAAGTTTTTTCGTCCGCAAAGAATTTACTTTAATAATGTTTTCCATTGTGATATTAGAATTTTATAATACTTAAAATATATTTCGCAAGAAAGAATTTCGATAAATGAAAAAAAATATGAATAAAACATTAGAAAGTCTTACTTTTGTAATAATAAAATCTACTTAATTTAATCCGTCGAAAATGAAATTCCACTACTACGACACCGCGACTGTAATCGCGCCATTCTTCGGGATTGTTTCGCCCGAGTATACGAAATCTTGAAACTCCGCGACTTTGGGCGAATTCGTCGCTCGCTAGCAGAACGTAATTAAAAGCACGTTCGCCAGCATTGCGGGTCGTTGATTCAATTCAAAGGCCGCTGACATAACAATTGCATCGTTTCTTTCGTTCGCGTGAAGAGCGTGGCATTAATGATTCCTCGCAAATAAACAAGCCTCGCGAGAGCTCGGCTCGTACGCGCCGCATTGACCCATCACGCTCGCCGAAATTGGACAGCAATTAGATTTCCTCTCGTCGCGACGCATAGTTTATTCTTTCTTTCTCTTTAGTCGCCTTTCCTTTTTCTCTATCTACCTTTTTCTTTATCTTTTTCGTCTGCTAATTTTTTTTTCTCTTTACTTTTCTGCAACTCGTACAATATGCGCCTGCGTCTCGCGCAATCACCAATACTCAGCCCAAGTGCATTGTCTCGTTCCTCGTTACCTTCATGACCGAAAGTTCTTTGACAACGCTGTTTCTTCGTCTGCCTTTACCGACCATGAAACGTCTTCTACTTAGTTGAATAGCTCCCTGATTTCTTTAGTTGAATTATATAGATTGAGCCAAGTATTTCAAAAATAATGCCCACAATTTACTATATTTCTTAATCATTTAAATGTAGTATATTAATATTATATTTAACAATAAGAGGTTAATATACTTCAAAATGTCTCCACTAGAATAGTACATTTCAAATTATGTGAAAATTGTAAACTGAATTTTTACTACTGTAATAGTACTATTTATTGTAATTTGGTTTTGAAACGATGTGAATCTAACATTTTAACATTAACATTATAAAATTTCAAATTGAACTTTGAATTTCATGTTTGTTTCATGAAATCGAAGAAGTTGCAATTTAAATAAGAACAAATCTGAGTCCGATGAAACTTGTGATTTAAACAAAGAAAATTCGTGTAAACAGCTGTAGAAAATGAATATGAATCTCAAATATTTTCTTTGATTTGCATTTGTACAAATATTGTCAGTGGAATAACTCCTCATTTAATAAATAATGTAACACTGTAAAACGCATACATGTATGTTATTTTAAGTCGTTCTTTAAACTTATAAAAAGCTCTTTGAGAAATATAAAATAGTCTGAAAAAATATAGCGACCTCAATGAAACCGTGTATTTTAAATTTACAAACTCTCTACGAAATATTTCAAAAATCGAAATTGCCGCTATCATTAACTGGATAAAGAATATATTTTTACTAACAAATAAACAAATAAATAAATTATTTTTTATGATTCGTGTTTTACAATATTTTTAAGGTATTTATAAAGAAAACGAAGCTTCTTTTTACTTTTAATTTTAAGAGTATAATTCATAGACTTAGGACTTCATTTTTATATATATATACAGCTGCATTAAAATGTTTCGTGTTTTGAAATACTTTATATTATGGAAGATTTAGAAGGCATAAAGAAAATAATGAATGATAAAAGCAGTAGAATTTACTTTGTAAATTTTTAATACGATTGTGAATATAAATAAAATTACTTGATTTATTGTGAAAGATAATATTCAAATCATATTATTATAGTCTTAATATAAGGTTAAATAGATAATCATTTGCATAAAACCATACTCTTAAATATCATTAATAGCTGAATACTTCAATCTCCGATTAGGTACATGACAAATGATGATGAAATTAATAAATGATACAATATCATCTATTTCATATTATCGTAAAATATATCTAGCTTTTAGCTTTACATATTCTACTGTTTATAAATAAATATACATTTTTTCAATTTGAAACCTATTTTGTATGCCAAATTAAAATAAAAGCATCGCTGAAAATATAATGAACATATTAAAATCATCTATTATACAAAACTTCATTTTTATTTTCGGCAAAATATATATTAAAAATACAATACAGTATTTTTTAGTATATTCAATAAACGAAGATTCAAAACGGTTTAATGTTAAAATCATTAATATTTGTTGAATTTTAAAATCATATGTTTAATTACTTAATTATACCCTCAAATATTTATAGAATCATTATGAAAATATGTATAAAAAACTGTGAAAAAACTGATTTAATATTTCATATTAATAAAATGCCGTTATAATTAATCGTCCTTTGATGAATCCGTGAATAAATTTCTTAATTCGCATCAACACCTCATAAATTGAATGAAAAAAAAATAATAAATGAAGGTTGCTTGGCTGCCGAAAACTATTATCCAAATCTCTCGTGTGCGAAACAAATTAGCCTTTTAGGGAGGCCGCTCTTTAGCATAATTAAAACATGCGAAAGGTATAGAATCCGCACGAGCTGATAACGGGGTCCGCGCGATGGCAGATAATCGTACGGAAGATTGCGACGCCACTGGCGTTCATAATGAAATAATTCGGGGCCCAGTGGATTGCATCTGGCTCGAATTTCTCGACCTCCTGCGATGTGACGTCCCACAATTGGCACGCTTCTTTCCGATTGCAACGATGCTAATCTTCGCGTGTAACTTACCAGTCATGATAAATTAAATTAAAAGCTACACTACGGAGTCGGACTACGCCCTCGTGACGCACGCGATAGCCGTGTTAATGAATCACGAGGAAATCATAACTCCGCACGTACTTTAAGCTTCGTAATGAAAATAAAACTCAAGTGATGGATCCGAATATTACATCGGGTTATTTTTAATTCGGCGTAATTTGACCAACTTTGGGTAAGTTTAATTGGATACAATTTCATTTGTCGGTCGAATTATGAATTGATTAAAATGATAAAGTCAGCAATCAGTTTGGTGTAGAATCGCATCGATGATATAATTGGTGAACGCGGAAACTGAAATTAGCTTACACATATTTTATACACAAGTGGCCATTAGTTTAGCGATTGGACGTTTAATTACGAAAATGGTAATTGAGTATTTTATTTTCAACGGCGGCGAAAAAATGCGAAACATATCTTCTACGTGGCAAAAGATCTCGTTATTAGGAACGTGCGAACACTGCAGTTGCAATTGCTTAATGTGGCAACAGAAATTTTATAATGAAACAAAAATTCGATAAAGCTTGTTTCGTGTGTTCTTTTGCGGGATTTACGCTCGAGGTCAAAAGGTAATATTAATCACTGGCATAACCAACTTTTCGATAATATTTTCGAGTCAATTATTACTGACTATTATTTTACACCGTTGAATCCAATTACCGATGATTCTCAAATCGTTGTTTACCCCGAACTGATTGACTTAAACTCGAGCTTAAGTGAATTGAATGACTGAGGAATAAATCGCTGCAACATAGTTGCAAACATTTTGGAAACATTTTCAAAAGACTTGGTAAAGGTAATGAAAATATTTGTACGATAGTTGATCAGCAATGAAAATATTATGCAAACATATCGGAATATTGTGCAAACATAAAAGTAAAAAGTAATTTTGGTTGATGTTACTGGAGGAAAGTAAAAGACGTAGAATGATGAGCGGGAGGATTGAAATTTCCACATCAAAACCCAGAAGTAAAAGCTGGTTCAAACAATAACGAATACAAATAAAAGACAGCGAAGAGCGTCCTGGTCGGATAATAAACATAATGCCGAGTCGCAATGAGGCAAATCTTTTGTGACGGTCACGCGCTGACGCGTCTTTGAGCTCGCGTGCTCGTCGGCGAGATCTCACGTATGTGACGTAACGTGCTGGTTTTGCCCACGCGCAGTCGATCTTTGTCGAAGTGAAAGAAGCCCGAGACAAAGCAGCGCAAAAGTGCCGAGGTCGCAGGTCATCTCGAACCAATTTCAGCAATGTCGGGCATTTAAATTGAGTCTCGTGACACGACCCCGTGCCTCGCCCTGCTGCCGTTCGCATTCCGCCGTCAAATATTCCTCTTCCGGCATGCTACTTTAAGCGCAGCTCCCGTCTTTTCAGCCGCCTCCGACACGCCAAACAGGATTATTTGTTCGCGTCCAGGCATTGCTATTCATCTATTAAATCCGAGCGCATTTAATTGTCAGAGGCTATGCAGAATTTGAGCTCTTTCAATGAGGAGCATATTTGCCCGATTGTTCTTTTTTCAACTTTGGATATAAAATTTAACTGACCATTAAAAACGATCAGTTAACGATCGCTTCAAATAATTCCGAGTCAACCGAATGATAATTCATTTCAAAGGGGATGCCATCCCTCCATATTCAGCAAATCGATATTTTTCTACTAAAATTCATCGGCTCTTCAATTAAGATCATGAAATTATATCTGTTCCATCACACGAGCGCAAGATCAATATTTTGAATTTCGCGAATATTTTGCCAACGATATATATAAGGATATTTTACAAACAATATATCACGGCATAAACTAATATATTTCGCAGTATAAAGTTCGTTTATGTATTAACTATTCCAAACATAATACCGCATTAATTACGAATTCAAAGCTCCAACATATTTCATAATAGCACATATCTTTTACGCGAAGCAAATATGATTTGAAGTCAAAAATATTGTAATCATTTTGACGCAATATGTTTTTTTTCTTCGTGTCGTTTTTCGAGGGAATATGAAATTTGCTCGATATTCAATGGAGAGCAAGAAGCCAACGTGAATTGACGCAGCTTTTTGGAATATTTATACTATATAAATGCCATTTTTTAGCGGCCGGCTAAATTCACAAAAAGAAATAACAAGCGTGTTATCAAAACACACGACAAGACTAGAATAATGAATCTCGGCAAGCGAATTCACCAAGTTAAAGCACGGAAACAAATGCGCCTTCATGCAGCTCGGCTGGCCGAGCTGCAACGTAACGAAAGCGTGTGCTGAAAATAACGCTTCGCAGCGCACCTTTTTGCCGGGCGTTAATTTTCAATTTTATTTAGTCAACAACATTTTGTGCTGAATCAAAGCATCCCATAAGTTTTCGTACCTTAACGTTATTGAGTTCGCGCTTCATTGGCACATGGTCAATAAAGTTTTTTGCTTTTGCAGACCAACTTTATGGCCCTGGCGTGCGAAGAAATGCACGCAGGCCGATCAAAAATGGCGCGCCAGTTTATTCGGAAGCGATATTCGTTACAGGATCTGGCCTCGAATCGAGTGTTTATAAACATAGATGTCATCGAGTAATGCGAGTTCTCAAGGCGCGCGATTGAAAAACGGCCGGTGCTGCGTTATTATTCATAACAGATGTGCGTCGACGCCGGCAGAATTTATGCGTAAAACGCGGCGCGCGAGGCTTGAGAAGCGAGCGCCAAGATCGCAATTTTTTGCGATGAGTCGAAAAAATACTGGCATCCGCGCGCGATGATTTCGCTATAAGCGCCACGGTTGGCCGATTAATTAATCATCCCATTAATTGTGAACGGGGAAAAACAATTAGCGGGAAAACGGAGCTGGGCGAAATGAAAAGCAAATACGCGACGTAAATCAAATCATAAGCCGGACGATAAATAATTCAAGTCATAAAAGTTTGAGTGAAAAAAATTTGAGTGTCTCCGGTGGAAAAGGAATGCGCGAAATAAAAAATGCAAATTGTAATTTAGCGGGGGAAATAGTGTGCTTTCTTCGCCAACTTTCGGCATAAATTGTTTTGCTCGAGGCGCGCAAGAAGTCGCACGTGAAGTCTGCTGTAAAATAAATAATTAGCCGCAAAAGTGCGTTCGTTGCTATTCGTGTACGGATTTTTTGCGCGCGCGCACACGCATGCCGGCTGCGCAATTAATCTTCTTCATTAGTCGATCGACTAGTCTGTAAAAACGTCACCCACGTGCTGCATGGTATTATCATACACGACGCAAGACCTTATTGAAATTTATGTCCCGATTAATTAGAATGAAAAGACGTTTTTATCGACAGCCATTGGGCCGTGTTGAACACGAAGCTTACGTGCCTATATGAGGCAAAAAATGGTCGCGCCTAGGTGATCTGGCTCCGTGCGATTTAATTGAACGCACACACGATAGAACGCCTGATGCGCGCCAGTCATTAATAACTATATCCAATATAATATAATCGCTTTCTACGCATCCTACCTATTAACTAGTGATTAATCTCCATAAAAAAGTCACACCTACACCGTCGCGTACTTATTTTCCTATCTAATTCAGTAACGTCCAGCACAATTCGACAGAGGTCAAGCCAATCGCTTTTTTTACCCAAACAAAACCAACAACCTCATTCGCTATTTTAATTGATTTCTCATTGTCTGTATAATGGCTTACTTCGTGTCAAGTACCTAACAAGTTTTCAATAAAAACAATACCAATAATAGAAGGTGAAGCCGCAGTTGATGGACAAACATACAATTGGCTACGAAAAATACATTGTTGCCGATATTCTAGATTTAAAAACGCTATTTTTGTAATTACATTTAGCTTCATAAATAAATGTATGAATTTAACGTGATGAATAATAATCATAAAAATAACTATAATCATGAAACTAAGAGAAACATTAGAAATGTAATGTAAGAAAAGTGCTTTTTATTCAGAGCAGTAAAATGTTGCATGTCTTTAAAGACTAAAAGACTCTACAGTGAAAAGACAAAAATAAGAAAACAATAGCCAGCTTAATGCTTCGTTTAAACTCAATTTGAGATATTTGAAAACATTTTATCGAAATTGGTAGTTAAAATATTGATATTAATCGACATTCTTGCTTTTTGAGTTGTAAAGTCAACTGCGCTTTAGCCTAATAAAACAAGAATGGGTCGATAAAAGTTAAATATAAATAAACAAAATAAAAACGAACAAGCAGAATTTTATTTTTAGCAAAATACGAAAGCACAACTTTTGACACAACGAAAGTGTTTATTTGTTTTTATCTAGCATGTTTACGGGTGTATAGTCTAGAAGGATATTGCCGTGCGGTATCAGTGACAAAATAAGTCGAGATAAAAGAAAGGCGATGGCGTTTGTGGTGTGACGGTCAAATTACACGTGCGCGCTCGGAGCCATGCTGACTAGCTGGTTTACGGCTGCCTGATAAGGCCCCTAATAACGCATCGGTTAAATTAAGGCGATCCGGGCTTCGGAGCTAGTGAGTTCGAAACAAGCAGCAATGGGGAAGTCGACGCCACGAAACGAATGGACGTACGTTAGAGCGCACGGATGGACGGGCGAACATAGAAGAGCGAGTCGAAGGCGGTAGTGGTGCAATGATCTTGAGGTCATGCTCCGGTCACTGACATCTTGGCTTAGCAGCTCGAGATCTCGCTGCGCTCTCTTCTCTCCAGAACACCAACTTTGCCCTCTGCACACAGAGAAGACTCGTTTCTCCATGCTTCTCTTCACTCCTCCCCCGCCGCTTCTTCTACTTCTACTTCTACTTCTTCATCTTCTTCTTCTTCTCGTTCTTCTTCTTACTCTTCCTCCTCCACCTACTAATACTCCTCTGCGTCTCCTTCCTTGGAGTTCTCGCTTGCGCGAAGAAGCGATGTTGCAACTTTCGTTTCCTACTTTGTTCGAGATAGGCTCACCTACGGGGCCGCGGATAATTGCCTTGTTCTTATAAAAGATAGCATCCCATAATCGTACGTTAAACGATCTGGGCCGATTTTGCCATGCGAACTTTTCCTCTTCCTCCTAAGATGCTGCTCGATTGAACGCTATACACGCCGCCACGAAACTTTGCATTGCAGGTGTGTATATCCGCGAATTAACACAACTTTCAGTCGCGTTATTTACATAATACGCCAGCTTGCATTTTTCCGAGCGATCCTTAATCGACTTAATTGGACGCCACGAAGATTCACTTGGCTTTTTCTGTCACTTAAGGCGCTATTGGGTATCAGCGTAAGAATAAGTATCCCATTTTTCTTAAGGAAACGAGATACCTAACGATTTACAGCGTTTCATCATATATGAGATGTACTCATTTGAGTGCACTGTACGTTACATGATCCAAACTTGCGATAGCTTTTAGATTATACTTATGTTATTAAATGGGGCGTTAATATTTGATTATCGTTTTTAACATCCTTCCAGATTCTAGTATTTAAATTAATAAAT
>JABFQD010006206.1:0-10010 GCA_022817045.1 Psix sp. ZL-2020
TCTCATAACAAATAAACAATGTATTTTATTTTTTATTACATTGATTTACTTAAAAAATTGTATAATTTATGTTATCTCGCTTTATTTTACTATATTACATGAATTCTTTATGATAATAGTCAAGTTAAGTTAATGTTTATAACTTCCATTACATTTTCAATATTTGAGTCCATTTACTTCTCTGTAGCCGCGACATCTGTAGAGCTGCTTGAACTAAGACTTTTTGCGTAGGTAATACCTGGTAATACTTCGGAGAATTTTTGGAGACCATTTTTTATGGATCATTCCGCAGACCTAGTTCAAAGTTGTAGAACTCGTAGGCCTGGTCGTAGATAATCCATATCTTATCGACATCAATGAATTCGGAACATTGATTCACTTTTTATGAAAATAAACAAATTACATATTTATAATTATTTTAGATGAATATCTTTTTTGCTAAATAATTGCAAATATTAAACATAAATTATTATAATATATGTTCACATTTAGTGTCCTCGATTTTAAAAAGTGATTGTAAAAAGTAAAAATTAAAAAAAACATGAGCATTAATTATAATCATATTTGACAAGCAATCAATAAATTTTGCACCTAAAAATAATCATTGTCAAAAAATAGTTTATTAATCATGATATTAAGTTTCAATGTCATCAATATTTGTTGACATTAACAAGTTATCATTTTCCCGCCAATACTAAGATTTAAAATTCAATTTTAAATATAACATCTTAAAGTGGATAATTCAAACCGAGTGGTATTTTTTTAGGATTTAATATTGAAATTTTATCCAATTTCAAAACTACTACTATAATGAATATTATTACTTTTATACTTCAATTGATATTTTGATTATTTTTAATTTATTTATTATTATATTATTCATACCATAATTTGTTTTTCAAACGACAAAACGTTAAAACTTGAATCTCGCCATTAATTTAAGTATGGATGAATTAAATAAAATAATAAAACTAAGTGATAAAAAAGAGATAATATAAACACCTAGCGATATTCAGAAATGTAAAAATATTGCAAACTGATCAAATAAAAATCTCACCGAGTTCTCAAGCGTGTCTTTTTTAAAACTAAGCTTCTGAATAATTTTGCACAAAGCCTTTTTAAAATGCAAATGTTATTCGTGTTTAATTTTTATATAAAAGAGAAAGTGATATGATCATAATTTTAACTATAAAAAAAAAAAATTTGTTAAAAAATAATTTTTTAAGTGATAATGAACAAAATTATCTTCATTTTTATTTTTGAGAATTCAAGTTCAACAAAAAAATGAATTAAGACAAATGCTAGAAATATGAAACTCAATTAATTAACAAAAAAAAAACTTAAATTATGCACCTATGCACCAAACGGTTAGTAGCAGATGAGCATCGAGAGTCGAGACTGTCGGTTAACGTAAGTATATAACTATAGAACTATATAAGTATTAAGTAAGCAGCAGGTGAAGTTGATCCAAACAAAACACCCCACATTTTCTTACAGACAGAGAGAGAGAGAAAGAGATGAAGAACGCGTTGTTCTCACTGACCGAAGTGAGACATCTACTCTTGAAAATGACAACACTAGAACGTTCATTTAAGTTTTCTCTTCACAATCACTTCAACCATGTAAAAAATTGATTTTTCCATATAAATGATTGGACTGCAGTATTTCGGGTTTGATATTGTAAGTCGTTGAGTTGGCAGTTAAACATTAATAGAATCGACGTTGCGATGTTCAACAACTGATAACTACATTCTTCATTTCAACTGTATTGAACAAAGGAAAGTGTAATCGTTGCCTTTTGCCCAAATATAATTTTTTTAATATGATGATCGGGAACAACGTTCAGCACGATGTCAGTTTGGAGAAATATGAGCGAGTTCAACTCATATCGAACAAACGTCGAGATTTGGATGAAATCACATCACAGGTAAATACTATTAAAGGTTATGTAAGCTTTAATTTTTTTGTTTTTATTTATTCAATTAAATAGATATTTTTATCAATTGATGAGTTTTTATATAAAATATAGTAATTGTGTTAAAGTCGTGGTATAAATAGAAACATGTAAATTAATGTTTGAGATGTTATTTAAATTTGTAAAATTAAATTAAGTATTCTGTAGCTTATTTTGATTAAAAATGAATGAAAACGATATTTTTCTAATCTATTTAAATAATTTAATGTCAAGAAAGTTAAGTAACTTGAATGATGAATCATATCCATTATAAGTTTATTATGTTTTTTATAAATAATAATATTCTATACATTTTTGTAAAATGAATATAAAACATTGCTTGTCAAAACAAATACTTATAATTTCTTCTCTTGTATTACATTTTGATCTTAAGGTGATACGTCTATTTCGTTTTATCACTCTTCCACTACTGAAATTTATGTTACTTGTTTTTCTTCTTTTTATATGACTGATGCATCACTTTAAGTCAAGTAATTCTCTATATATGTTATACCAGTTTCTATTAAAATATTTTTCTTTCAAAATCTGATCGGCCATTTTTTGCTAGATCCAAAATGAAATTTTACAATGCTTCAAAAGACTGGAAGATGTATTAAAAACGAGAGAGCGCAGACTGATGAGACAAGTGGAGGCTGTCCACAGACAGCAGTTGTCGCTTATCCAGTCAGAGTTGTTGCCTTCCTTGCCTCTGCTCACCGTGAATTTACATTCAGCTCAAGAGCTCGAGCAGCAGATCCTGAACTTCGGTAGCATCGAGCTCGAGGGTAATACCATCGCGGTGAATGATTCCGAGCCATACAAGGTTGTCGATTACCAAGAGCCACACAAGGACCATATCAACCTAGATAAATCTCTACAAAATCAAAACATCGAGGCTCAGAAGAAACGTGACCTTTGCCTGAAAACACCTCTAAAACTAGATCTGGCAAGCTTGCCGAAAAAAATCGAATTTATAGATAATTGTTCGAGTGATCACTTCGTAAAATCAGTGATCTCCGAACACTTGAATATCAACACTGAGAACAATAATTTATTTAAGGATGAACACTGTATGGTAAAAGACACGGAAGAGACTGAGGAAAGTCAAAAAACGAAAGTGCATGATTTGTCTGAAAGCAGCGAGCATTCGAACCAGATTCAGCAGTGGTTGAAACAGATTTTAATGGAAACAGAAACCGAGCCTACGGTCCAAGACCAGGAACATTTTTCAGAAATAGCAAAGTCGCAGCTTTCTTTGGAGACTTAAATTGACTTCAGCAGTCATTTGATTTGCTGTTTTTAGTGTGAGAATTATAAGGTGCATGTTTGGTGTTTTCGATTTGAATATTTTCTGACATTTGAAGAAACGTTTTTTAATAACGTTATACTTTTGACACGTGTGATTCCAAACACAATGTCATATAGAATTTGAAATTCATACTTTGATATTACTGAAGAGTATTGCACTTAAAAGATTGATAAAAATGATAACTTTAAAGTAGTTTTATCAATGTTTTTCTCAAGTATGAAGATAATAGAATTCTGAATAATTAATTTTAATTTTTATGAAAATATATTGCTGGGATGTATTTTCTATTTATATGTACTCTTTTATGATAAAACTACCTTAATGTACAACATTTTTACACTCATAAGCTGTGTCACCAAGGCAAATTTTGGACAGTTCATTTTTGTTATTAAAACACGTAAGATTTTTAATCTTTAATATAAAACCTAAAGTGACTTAATTGGAATTCGTTCCAAATAATAACATTTTGAGATTATAAAAAATTGATCTGGTCCATTTTTGGATTATAACAAATAAAGAAATATTCTCTAACTGTATAGAAATTACTTTGCTATAGAAAGTTTATTTACTAAATATAGCCACATGGCTATATATTGGATATAATTTATAAAATAAACATGGTTTAAAAAAGGTAAAAAATTAAATTCCGCTAACTGAATATAAATTTGTAGAGTTATAGCAAACTGTATATTGGGATTATGTTGAGTAAAATTAACATTGCTGAATTAAGATTCGTATAATATCCCGCATGAATTTTTTCAAATTTTTAAGATTTGTCTTAAAGAAGATCTAAGATATCACGAGAAATCTGCCATATTTAATTTCATGTAAGGTATTCGCCATGAAGAAACCAAAATTAGGTTGTAACAAACAATATTATTAAGGGATGTGAACCTTGAAATTTCAGTTCCTTAATTTAAAAAAAACGCCAAGTGGATTTGACATTATATCATCTGAGATGTTCGGAGTATTTGAGCTGTGCTATATAATAATAATAATAATTATTATCGTGATTGTACTTAATTTCTGTGTGTATTATTTTAATCTAGCCTCTAAGTACAAAAATAAACTAAGACTAAACACAAAATTAAAATGTCGAATAAAATGTGAAATAAAAATCGACAAACTACGTCAATTCAAATATATTCTTTATTCCTTCTTTTAATAAACATATTTGATCCTATTCTCGCATTTCACTCTCCTTATCCTACTTTACTCGTATTCAACTCAAGTTCAGCTATTTAGTCCTGATAAAAAGGAATAAATATTTCAAGAGTTTGATTCCTTCTAGAAATCAATATCAATCTCAAATTGAGAAGTATTACATTACCCATCTGGGGATTTGCTCTCTTTAGTATCTACAACATTTTAAACATAATTAACTGACTAAAATTAGAAATAATATTTCGTCGACATTGCTAATACGTGCATTCATAGAGATCGACAAAAACAGACGAACTTATATACTATAGGAATTCGATTATTGAAAATAGAGTTTTTATGTATTGTTCATTATAAAACTATAACTTCACTCAATAATTCTAATGTATTCATAGAAGAATCAAGTTGAGTTGAGTTGAATGTTCAATCATAGTTGGTGGTTTTTACCATAAAATCTTCCAAATTTGAAGTGTTTAAAAATTGAAATTGGTCGTTAATTTGTGAAATAAGTTATATTTATGATGGTACTTGGTACCATTCTAATTTAACGTTTCTCTCTTCGAATGGTTGAGAGAAGAAACTATCTTCAGTCGTCCGAATGTAATTTTTTTGAACTCTGAATGACTCGTAATTGAACGAGTGTAAATGGAAACAATCGCAAATCTTACAGCACCGTCTTTATATCACCAACTATTGTTGCGGAACAATCATTTTCGAATAATCAATAATCAATCATTAACGCAGTCTAATTTAACTGATAAGAATACTATTTATTAGATCTTTAGTTTATAAGCGACTGATTGGAACCATTTTTCTAATTCAAGATTAAAAGAAGCAATCAATTCGCAGGTGACTTTCACTTATTTTCTACGTATTTGTTTTCAAATCGCTGATGGTAAAGTTTATCTTGCAGCACAATCTATGTTGAAATAAGGAACTCAAAGTAGGACTAAAAGAGCTTAGCAAAAATATCGTAATTCATCACTTTGCCTTCAATTCCATTTCGTCATCAATAGGTCAGTGTCCATATTATGATTATGGTTATAGGAAAATTATGTAATAATTTTTGTGAGGAGACTCAGGTGGTTGGAAAAATACGCTGTCTTTATGAGGGAGGATTTGAAGTTGATTTTTAGACAATTTGAGTTGGTTATATTTACAGTACCACTGTATAGTTGGAAAAAGATTCAAAGAAGGTTGATAAACTAGTAAGAAACTTGGGTCATAACAAGGAGTAAAAGAGATGATTTGCTAAGTCTATAGGAGCGGTGGCAAATAGTTTATGAATCCATCATTTAAACGAGACTTGATAGAAGACCCAGTCTTCAAAAAAGGACGGCACGAATGCATGATCTTTTGTGAATTTCACTGGACAGGAAAGCTGCGATAGTACCTCTTCGAACATTTTTAGTGACTCGGGACAGGAAGCACCATTTCCCTAAAAAATTGCAATTATATTTTAAGTAAGTAAATAATCAATACTTCAATTGGAATTCAATTTTTATAGTTTGTACGTTTATGGAAATGTGATCTTTCATTGGCTACTTACATGTGTCATATATTTTCCAGAGGGTTTTAAAACTTTCATTGAAGAGTTCAAAATGAGACGAATAAAATCCCAAGCATCTCCGTGAGGTGTTGTACTTATTGGTATGTCAGTAAGATCTCCGAAAACGTAATCAAATTGGCGACCTTCTTCAATCATGTGAGTTAATGTTTT
Organism: Psix sp. ZL-2020; assembly: GCA_022817045.1. Classification (NCBI taxonomy): domain Eukaryota; kingdom Metazoa; phylum Arthropoda; class Insecta; order Hymenoptera; family Scelionidae; genus Psix; species Psix sp. ZL-2020. The sequence continues at coordinate 6,145 of JABFQD010006206.1, forward strand.
AACACAATCGCCAACAATTATCTGTATTACATAAACAAATTAAAGTTAATATATTAATGACTATATTTATGCTATTTCCTGATATATTAATACAAAAAATTTTTGGAGAAGAAAGCAAAAATAAATATTTTCAGTCCATAAAATGGTTGCACCAGTTTTCAATAGTTTATATAAAAAATCGTATTTCCATCTCTTTTTAACACGTTATAACTAAAACTAGCTTTAAAGCATAGATGGTAACCGGTGCATTTACTTTATATAAAAAATGAAAAATAGTTTATTAGTAATCAGTTTGTTACCTCATAGTTATCCGACTTCTTTTTATCTAAACAATCACCACAAACACTTCTCATATATTGACTGCAAGCTTTAATAACTATATCATCAATCTGCAATTATAAACATTATATTAAAATTGATAAAATTTAATTAGTATACTAATGTGAAAAATCGCAATTAATAAATATTAAGATAATTACTTCAAGCATTGTCACATGTTTAGGATTTTCTTTGAGCAATTCCCACAGAAGACCTCCATCGCCGCCTCCCAAAATGACAATTTCTTTTCCTTCGTAGCATTCTTTGCCTCGTTGCATCAGCGTTTCTGTATAAATGAGATCAGCTTCCGACATATCTGTTACCGATAAAATAAAGTCAAATCAATTAAACAAATCAAAATCATGATTCTCACAAATAGTATTAAATTATTCTTGAAAAAAATACAAAGTATAACATAAAAAACTCTGTAAATAGTCGTGATATCCTACTTTGTAATTCATCAAGTACCAGCATGTTGCCCAAAGACTTTGAATGGACGATTTGAACTTTCTGGTAGGGTGATCTTGCTTCAAACACCAGTTTGTCGATGTCATATTCGAGCAGTCTCTCATCTAAAACCATCAATTTATCAACTCCAGTTCACAGAAGCCACACTTCATCAAATACTCAAAACCAAAATTGCAAAAAAATTCAAACTCATGCCAAAACACAAAGTGCACTGTCAAAATGTCTATAATTATAACAGTAATCGAGATAAAACAATTGATGGAACAAAAAGTTAAAATAAAGAGTTGAGGCTGAAGTGAAATAGAAATTAAACTGAAACTACCAAGTGGAGCATTTACCAAGCAAGCTTGGCAAACTAAATCATAAATCGGATATTCATCTGCATCTAAAAATGATACAACTATAGTTGAATGTTTGTTAACCGGCGTTCGCTATTGGTCGAATGAAAGTGAACTTACAAAATAGCCTCGACAGATGGCGCGCATCCATAAACGGTGTGATCATGCATTTGTACACAAGGCGAGCATCTCACTAAAGCACAAAACAGAAAGTGAAAATGACACAAAAGAGCACCGCGTTGCTAATTACAAAGAGAGAAAAGACCTTGACTGTTATGCGCATACATGGCAGCAACATAATGCATTATTATATCATCCATCTCGTTCGATAATCGATCAGAGTTGTTGACAGTATTATAGAATCAAGAACTTCCAAATACAAAGATTGTACATTGTCATCAACTAATATCTCGTTGTATCTCGTTAACATCGTTATTTCTGTCATAGTCGCTTGAAAGTGACTGTCGAGTAAAATAATGCAAACTAACTCACCAGCGGTAGGAAAGTATCTCTCATAAAGGCCACCGCGTTTAATGGGAGTAATCGAGTGCGACCGAGTAGCTGTTGTCGCTGCCTGTAACGCCGTCTCCAAGTTTCTCGCCGACTATTGTTCGTCAAACGAACCAATGAATGAATAGAACAAAACATACTGTCTATTAAGTCATCCTTGCACGTGATTTTCCTTCTCTCTATTTATTTTCGAATTTTTATTTTTCAACCAAACTCTGCAGAATTGTTATTTAGAAACCAATCACATCTTTAGCATTAACAAGTGGCGCTTTTTACGAGGCTCCCATGAATAGCGCCACCTGTAGACTGTGACAATTCTGCAACTAACTCCCAGATAGCTTATAACGATGTTTTGCGAGTGTGAAATTTAACTCACCTTGCATACTATTATTATTTTTTGTTGATGGTTGATTATATTATGTGCAATCAAATGCGAGACAAATCTATGTACAATTTAAGGAGGAAATGACGTGTATATTAAGTATATGGAAAAATATCTTTCAAGATGGATCCAAAATAAATTTATTTTTATGCTTTTTTCTTTATTTAAATTTGGCGGATTATGAATCTTAAAATTATTTTATCCAGCCAAAACAAAAAGTCATTTTCTGAAATTTCAAAATGCTGTATTTACTTTTCATAAGATTCAATTTTATTTCAATTTCGCAAAACATCTTTACAATTCCAAATCAAGTGAAATCATGTTTTAACCAAATGCCTATTGATGCTTAAGTAAATTAAAAAATATTCCGAAAAATATATTACAAATATTTAAAACCTTATCTTTTTTCATATTGATATTTCCAAAGTATCATCAACTCTGTAACTATATTTATTCTAGTAATGAACAAAAATAAAAACGATTTTATTTCAATTAGCAAATTTATAATTTGAAATATAAGAACCTTCTAAAACACTTTGCGTGTTGTATATCTTTCTTTAATATTATATTTAAACGTAAAAAGTCTTGACCTCCTTAAATGAACGAGCGTCTGATAAATGAAATGCAACACCGAGACATTTGAAAGCGGTTACTCGAATTAGCTATCTGGGAATGTTAATGAGATTGCTGATGTGAAGCCGTGGGATGAATTGATTCAAACGCAATGTGTCAATAAAATCAAACTGGTACAACATTCGATCATCAAAGTGGAAAAGTCGCTAATATTCCTCAAATCACGTGCACTATTCTGGCTGTCTTTCAAAAGATACGAAGTTATTGTTCAGCAAACACATTTTTACAACATAACATTGATTTAAAAGTTTTTATTTAAACAGCATTCTTCGCATCTTCTGAAATGTTATTAATTTGCAATTGAATGAATGACTAGAACTTAATTGTTATTATATGAATAATAATAATTAGAATAATATAACAATGAGAATAGTCATTATTCTATGTTAGCATTCGTGAGCAAGCTTAAATATCTAAAAATTCAACCATGGAGTAATAATAACAATGTTTATAGATTGCTATAATAGAAAAGATATCGCATAAAAGACTTATGAGATTTTGAGCGTCATGAATTGAAATACTGTGATTAAAAATGGGTAAAAACGCAGGTTCAAAAATATATATATATATATATGAAATCTGGTTATGGGGAAAGAAGTTTCTACCTGAGAGTGTCAGATAGAGATCGTAAATGGTTCCTCGTCTTACGGGTGGCAAACGCTTACTGCGCGGGCTGTTTAAAGCCATGGCAACGTCTGCTTCCAGATACCGCCATTGCTACAATGTTTTATAGTTATGCGATATTCCCGAATTAGCAATTCATATAATTAACTGGCTCATTTTCATCACGATTTGCATCAAATCGATTTTTGCGAATTAGATTTGTTCAACCAGACATTTCCTTTAAACTAAATTTCACGAGACTAGGTAACGTTTGAAACAGTTTTTTAATCAATTCATTTTCTTTTCAAGAATTGAGGAATATTAAGTGAGCCACTGAAAAGTATGAGATCCAAGTTATGCTTTATGTTTCTTTATTATGGAAAATATTATTTTATTCATTAAATTAGATGATGTTTGAACTTTGTATAAATAAAACTTTTGTTATTAAATAATCATTTACTTACAATTGTTACCTGAATAAATAAAAGAAACGTGAAATAAAGAAAATAAAACATTACATTTTTAAAAATTTAAAACGCTTGAAACTGAAATCTATTATTCTTTAACTTTAAACGAATTGTTCATATATTTGTAATTCAATCATCAAATCAGAA
>JABFQD010006207.1:0-10009 GCA_022817045.1 Psix sp. ZL-2020
AAATAACATTTACAAACAAAGAGTGTGATTTTTGATTAATATAACATTAAATACATTATTATAAAAATCAGTTCTTCATTCTACGTTTTTTAGCATTTCACAATACATTTCTTAGTGTTTCAATTTTGAACACTTTTAACAGTGATCAGGTTATATAAATAAAATAATCAACTTTAAACAACTATTAAATAACTCTTAAAGAAATAAGTTTGCAGGAAAGAAATTTAAAGTAAGTATCAAAATTGTTTTAACAGAAATGCTTTTTTAATACGCTATATAAGTATTTCCTGGAAACAATGTGTAGAACAAAGACAATCGTTTGTGATCTAACAGAAAAGCGACAAGGACACCAAACCATGCTTTTATTGCGTATTACACAGAGTATTTACAAACAAATATTTTGCTTTTTATAAAAAAAAGTTTCATTGTAACCATTTATTTGATCAAAAAATAACAACTCTATTTGTTAACAATGTGGTCGCCTTTTGTTGCCCATGTGTTTTTGTTTTTACTACCATCAATGGATCTTGGGAGTCTCAATAGGATTAATTATCGTAAAAGTGAATTGGGCGTGAACGGTCATTTGAAGTTTTGCGTATGCTCTTGTAAAGCGGCAAAATCCAGCGGAGTTTTCGTCGGAACAATGAAAGTCCAAAATGTTGACAATGCAACTGCCTACCGTAAGTCCACGCCAAACGCTCGCGAATAATTTGTTTATGATTAACGCAATTTGTCACGAATTTAACAGACAATGCGAAAAATGTTGCGCGTCGTGAGTTATTGCAATTAAATTATTCCGCTTTGTACAAACGTGTCCCAACTATGGTTGGTCGCGATTTCGCTGTTAATTGACAGAAATTAGTCACTCTGATGAAGTGCGGTTCGGAGGGCTGATTTTTGTTTTTAATCTGACATGAAAGAGACTGGTCTTCCATTAAATTTGTAGTTAAAAAAATTGTTTTAAGTTTGAATTATTATCACAATGGCTTAATCTACTGAAAATAAAATTCGAATTTCGCAATAGTAAAAACACAATTGAAATTTAAAAATCTTTTGGCATTTTTTCTAAAATAAGAACATAATAATTTATTATATTTATATAAACTTTATAGAGTTATTGAAAAATTGCTACTAATTGACATTTGATGTATGAGAAAACTTCTATATGAACTACTTTTTGCGTGCTATACAGTGTACTATTTACTTCACTATAACGTACTTTTTGCTTATAATTTCAGAAACTGCACAAGCAGTTGAATTATTGATTTATTGTGTGGTTAATTTAGTTTTAGATACACTTAATTTTGCTATTTTAATTAAAACTCACTTTTATACTATCTATTAATATTTATATTTAGAATATTGTACATAAATTCATATGTATCAAAATTTAAATTACATAACAATGTAAAAATTAAATTATTAACTTTTTCAATACTATAATAAAGTTAAACACTTGATTGAGAAGCTAAAAAGTATATGAAAATATTCGTTCGTTATTTTATTGTGAAAATTAAATTTAGAACCTCTTCTACAGCTTGTATCATTTACTGAAATTGATTCTGAAACTCAAAATCAATGTAAATAATTATTTATTAATATGATAGTTAATATTGCAAATAGATAATATATAGTTATTTTATTGTAATTGAGTAATTTTGTTAGTTTATATTACGAAATAAACGCCTGCACATGAATATGTAGAACTGTTAACTCAAATATTTCGTGACATACCTGTAAAAGCGAATATTGCAATTAACGATAAATTTCAATTAAGCGATTGTCTATGCTTTGCACTAAAATGTAAAAAGTGACTACATCAAAACAAAAAGGCTTTATTGACATACATATTAGAATGGTAATTTAAAGGAAATTTGTATACCGGTTTCTTTGTCGAAAATTGGCTTTTTGTCATAATAGGAATTCGGACTGGAACACTTGACGTACAAAAACGAACCGGCTCATAAAGAAGTCTTCATAGACAGATCTTTGTACTCGCAATGAAGCCTCTTTGCTTTATTTTCTCATTTAATTAACTCCTCTCTTGTTCTGTGTTTAAAAGAATTTTTCAGGTGAGATTATATTCGCAAACGTTAGAGAAAAGAGTCCTCCAACGCGACAAAATCAAGTCAAATTAATGAGAATTTTATGTACCTGAGCCGAATAAATGAATTAGTTTTCAACATTACGTTTATTTTTTATACAAACAAAAATATTGACTCTTGAAGCTCAACATTGTTTATTGTGATGTATTTGAAATTAAAACGTCTTGAAAACATTTATAATCGATGTCAAAATCAATTATCCTAGGTATAGTTTTAAATTTCCTATTTGCTATGATTTAATTTTCAGTTCTTTTTTTGTAAATCTTTGCGTGTTAATAAATTTTATTTTTTATTTGTGAATATCGTCAATTAGAGTAATGCATTAGATTCGATTTTGTTTGGAACTAACTTTTTGATTATTTTAGATAAGGTTTCATAGAAACACACCTGTAAGTTTGGGCATAATGACACATCATTTGAGAGAAACAAGAGGCTTTTCCGGCGAACTTCCGATCACTCATGATCAACAACAGTGTATATGAAGAACGCCATTATTAATGTCTTTCATGAAACTTTGCAACCGATCTATCATCCTCATTGATAAGCGACACTACGATACACTTGCAGCCACAATTTTCACAATGCTCTTCATTATTAATCCACTTCAATAACCTCAGTAATTACGTCGATAACATTCATCTGACTCTGTACGAAATTTAGCTCTTTCAACATTTAATTACTTTCTCTCATGGTTATTTCAAACTTACAAATGTCAATATGATGATTCTAACATTTTCAGATTTAATTGCCTGTTTAACTCTTCTTCGTGCAAAACCTGCCTTTATCACGTTATCAAGCTTTCGTCAGAATAACTCTATAAGAGCGACCGATTTTCTGAGCCAAATTCGTGAGGATAAGACGCTTGGATCGCTCGAAACAATCGTCTCACCGTCAAGGAAAGAACCCCCGAACACGCAATTTCGTAGTGCGCCAATCAGAGCTTTTGGCTGGCCGATTATGAAAGTACCGTCGAAATGTTCGATTGACGCCGACAACCACCGATCTTAGAGCCAACTCGGATTTCGTTCTTTGTCAGCAAAAGTACTCGTTTTACGAGCTCGTATCACGCAATGGGGATCCAGGAAATGTTTCACTGACCACTTCTGTGGACGAAATGAATTTGAATCTGCCCAATCAAAACTTGAATTTTACCACAGATTGCAAAACCTTATTAATTCAATATTAATTTACGTGAAAGCGAAATTATCGTTTAAACTTTGCATTATTATTCATTTGAATTGATATGAGATTTCATTTGAATATTGATAATATTTGGAACAATACACACGTATAATTATCAACAAAAATGGTATTAATTTTGATAATCTTAATATGAGCTAGATGGATTCAAGTTTCTTTTTTAAATTTAGTCTACGTTGCTTCATAATTATAAATATTTAATAGACATATCTTGAGATTGGTAAATTTGATAAAGGTAAAGTGTACAGTAAAAATATCGAAAATTGTTTTACTACTTTATTTTTACTTTATTTATCTTATTAACATCTCAAAAGTTTTATTAAAAAAGTTTTAATGTTTTCTCAAAAGCTGGAATTAAACTTTTCGACATTTCAAAATAATAGGGAAGGTTTATTTAAATTAAAGTGTAGGCGCAGTTAGAATTCTTCAAAATATTTATGAAGTTAACAATATGTGTCACAAAAAAGAAATCTTATTTAAGAATTGTTAATAATACAAACAAAATAGTTCATCTAATAGTAAAACTTAGTTATTTTATATATAACTATTTTATTACTGTAAAACGTTAGATATTGCTATCTATGTTCTTACAATGTATTAAAAATTGCAAAATAAGACACTAAGAATTATAATTTAGAGTATGAGAAACAAATTCTTAGCATAGCTTCTAGAGAAAAATGTGTTCATATAATATGAAAAACTTATGTTTATGAAACGACATTTGTATAATCGTAAGAACATTAATATTCAAATTCAAATGAAAACTGTATCAGAGTCGTTATTATGATGTTATTTCTTTTGCTGCATAAGCATAAAATTCATGCTAATTAAATTGTCAATTTCTGATATTAATTATAATGACATTTTTTATTCAGCAATGAAATTCTTTTGACATATTACTTTTTGAATTTGCGTTACAATAAAGTTTTCTTTACAATTATTGCAATAATTTGTTATTAGTTTAAAACTTACATGCAAAAAGTAATAGAGATATAATTGTTTTCGTTATAATTTTTCAATTAATATATTTTTTTAAATTTTAATTTGATCATGAGTTTCTAATTAAAGTAAATTTCTTAAATAAATTTCTGATACATTTAGAAACATTCTTTATTTTATATTTAAACTTTAAACAAATTTATCATAAAATTGGTTGTATATATGTTGAAATTACAAATATGGTATATTAACCAAACTCGTATGGCACATATAGTTATACCGTATTTAGATGTAATAAAATATTTGTACTACATCACTTTAACATTCGTGAGCTAGTAACAACCAAATTGTTTTTTCAGGGTGACTAAAAATGAACAAGTGAAAAATTCGATATCAATGATGCAGCGCTACCTATATTTAATTTTGCGGGAAAGCTGAAAAAAGCTGATGCATTTAAAATGTAGGATTTGTGTGTGGCGCTCAACTAGAGTATAATCTGAGTCGGATGTTCTCGTTTACAGTCGTATATAATTTTTTCAATGCACACTAAATTTTATCTCACAACGCAGCGAGATAAGGATTAATCCGTCAGAGCAGTTAATTTCGTCTGATAACTCTTCTGGTTCCAATACGTTCGTTTCTCATTACCAAATCTCATCAGAAATATTTCTTTATTGTCTTACTTTTTCATAACGTTATATTTGGCAAACAGAAATTCACTAATTATTATAATCTGGAAAGTTAAAAAATAGAAATTGTCGCAATTGCGATTTTCCTTTATGACACAATTAAAAATTCCTTTTTATATTTGAACAAATGACGAATTGAAACAAAATTATTCGTGCTCACGATAACAGAAAAAAGTTATCAATTAAATTCTCTTCCTTTTTATATTTCACGTCTGATTTTTATTCGTCTTTTTTGCGTCATTTTTATTTTTTGAAGTATCGTTGGCCGCAGCGATGCTCGATGGAAAAAGTCTGTCTCGGAGAACTGAGTGGAGCACTTTTGTGGAATAACTGTTAGCGAATGATTACGATGAATTGGCGCGCGATGTCGAGAGGGCTTTACTATGGTATTAAATGTATCGAATAAGTATTAATCAAAATTTACGACTGCTGAAATACCACTATTTTCAGTGCAGTTCATTTTCCCAAATGATCACTTGATTCAAGAAAGACTTGTTGCGCTTGATTCCGCCAGACTAGTTTTTGGAAATTTTTTAACTCGATGCTTTAATAAGCGTATTGCGCTTTAATTCACTTTTTTGTTGTAAAAATGTATTTGATATCTTAAATAATGCTTGGTTCAAAGACGACATGACGTTTTTTAAATCGAAAATTTAATTTTCAACAAATATTGATTAGTTTAAATATGGTTTTGAAATAATTTTACAAAACTATTTCTATTTATAAAAACATATCATGTTTTGATTCTGCAAAAAGGACATAATTTTTAGATGAAAAATTGGTTTTCAGTTTTCAATTTCAACTATTCAATCAATTTAATTTCAGTTTCAACTATTTTGATTCAATAATAAGCTTTTTAACAGTTTTTTAGATTTAATTTAAACTTCACCAATAATTCATCGGTTTAATGTTAGGGCTGGTGTGATTTAGAGAGAAAAAAAAATCAATATTCAAACATGAAACATTTTTTTTGAAAATATTGTTAATAAAATACACAGATTAAATCCCTTTTAAAGTAAAACTATTTTTTCCACATCGTAAAATAAAATTACTAACGTTTGAATGTATATGATATATTGAATACGGAAGCATTGGTTTTAAGTGATAAATATCACTTAAATTTATTCTGAGTATTGAATCACTTGATTTCATAGTATACAACTGACATAAAATGGATGTTAAATTTTTCAAACATCCTCTCTCAATTTGTCTCAAAAATGATATTTTTATGACAAGTCGATGGATGAGATTCATTCGTGTCAATTCACCTGACAACGACATTGCTTTTTTGTTATCAAGACATTCATTTTTCAACGTTTGCTTGTTTGTTTATGTATTGCTTTTTTGCGTTCGATCTGTATCTTTTAGAATTTGCTTTCTCGTAGCGTCATCTTCGAATTTATTAGGGCAGTGAAATTGGTATCCCTTAAACTTATTTTAATTGAATTGCGCGTAAACGTAACTTAAAATTGAGTTCCGGAGATCAAAGAAAATATTAATTTAACTTAATCAAGTCCTGTCTAAATTCAATGGCTGCAAATTATTAACAAGCATGTATTTAATTAATGCCTTTACGTTTTAGGAGACCCCTGAACTTTTCAGCAAAGTTTGTTTCATGTTACTGCACGAAATTTTCAAATAATTGATCGGTATTTATACGTTACTTGATAATCAATTTAGATCAAAACTTAAAATCTTCTTTGTTTTGTTTGTTTTAGGTAAGTAATACCAGATGTTGCTGAACTTTTTGAAGCAGTTAATTGGGGTAAAGTAATGAACTTGAAGCGATGTTTAGTTTCTGATATAAAAATGATCTAAGCTCGAAAACGTTAACGACTACACAATAATTTTTGAAACGGAGACAGCTAAAATTGTGATACACTTCAATAAATCAAACGATTGACGATAATTGAAGTCTTGAATAATTGGAGCGTAAAAAATAAAAGTGGGCTATAAATTTATATTGGGTGTATATTACTCGACTATGTGGGATTAAAATGCGCCAGACAGCTAGTCTTCTGCCGCGTAAATCATGAGATCTGTTTTATCATGCTTGCCAAGTTGCTATTGCCGTTTTATCTGACGGCCTATGCGAGTTATTTATCCATTCATTAATTTGCAAGTGGCGTGTTCAAAAAAATTTATGAACTGTTTAAATTAAAATTAATATGATAATTGTAATAAAAAAAGCCTAACATATCTTAACTATTCTTACTCAATTTTAGCATTGCTTTTATTCGTCTGTTAAGTTTATATGAATCATTACTTTGTGGACTTTCATATATTTATATAAGTAACAGTAACGTAATCAGTTGGCTAACTCTAGAAGATTAAAGATAAAGTAAATTATTTTTAAATTTGTATTTTCATTTAGGATTGAGAAGAACACTCAATTATGTCTGGGCTTTTCCTCTTAGTTTTCACTGAAATTTGATTATATGCAGATTAACTATTCAATGTTTACAGAAACAAAACTAGTCAATGAAATATTTGATCGAGGATCTTTTGATTAGAGTTTAATGTTTGTATAATTTTAGAACATTTTTTATTGGTATTGGTTTGCGCTGTATTATAGCTTCTGATATTTCCTAACTTAGAAGTTTATGTTTTCTAATTAAATATTGCAGACGATTCATATGAAACTTATGACAAGAGCAAATATTTAAACGTGTTCATATATAATCATCTTAGAGATAAAATTAAATTTACTTAAAGCAGTTTGTCATCATAACACATTACATCAAAATAATTGGCAAGTTGATATAGTGAGTTGGTGAATTCAATTTCTTTTCTTTTAGTTATCAAGTTTCAGTTTCTTGAAAGCTGCTTTTTGTTTATAAAGCTGTTATTATGTTTCAATTAAAACAATCAAATTCATTCTGTTGAACAATTAAAGCTGTATATGACTGAAATTTGAAAAGTCACATTTTGAAAAATAACATTGATCATTTTGAAGTATAATCTTTTTTTAGTATCGCGATATCGAAAAACTGGTCATTTTCATTCAACGTGTCATTATTTGTTTTTATGAGATACAAGGTTTATATTGGATATGAAGAATGTTTTAAAATAAAAACTCCCACTTTTCCAAAATTAATTTTTCATACCAAGTGGTGTAATGAAGGACTTGCATGTTTAAATATGTTAACGTAAATCGTAAATTCATTTGTGCACAGTTTCATTGCATTACATAGTAAAGAAAAGTCTAGTTTATACTCGGTTAATTTCAATTTTTGTTTATCGCTGTTACTTGAGTTACATTAAAATGAAAGGTAAGTGACATTTCATTTACAGTAGTTTATGAATATATGAATTCTTGTGTTTTTCTTAATGCACTTATAATCACGTGTGATACATTTTGGAATGTGAAATAACAATATGATATCAAAGTTTACATTTTGAATAAAATTTTATTTTTTTTACGTGAAAAACCTTTTAAGATTTTAGACACAAGTAACAAAGTTTTATCACCAAGCATTCAAGCATTAAAAAATTCCTACTCTTAAATTATGTTATGAAATATAATTTACTATACTATTTTTTTATTTTTATTTTAATAAAATAGTGTCATCAAATTTCTGACGAAATAGGGCACTTTTTATTTCTTATAAGTTTTAAGTAAACCTAAAATAAAATACAAGCATGAGTGTCTGTGAAATGTTACTGTGGTCTAATAGAGAATAAAAAGAAGTTTTCGAAATGAAAATTGATATTGAAATTTTTGATGATTTTCAAACAATCGTATTTTTGACAATTTTCATCAAAATTGAACAAAGGTTTTTTTTCAAATTGAAGTTTAAAATTTCAACTTTAAACTAGTTTTTTAAAACAATTTGAAATTCTGATAAAAATTGTTGAAGTTATATCTACGATCGTCTGAAAATCGTCAAAATCTCTATCTCGGTCGAGTGGCTTTTTAATTGCTCGTAGTGTATTTATTTCATAGTTAGATAATTTTTGCATATTTACTAATAATGTAAGTATTATATTAAATATTCAAATTAATATTCTATTCATATTTTTTTGTTAAAATTTTTATATTAATTGTTCGGCACTGCTCATATTTCAATTATTCTCATGTGCTTTTTTTCACTTCTTATCTGAAAAAGTCGTTAATATTAACTTGATCAAATTGAATTGGTAATTTATTTTTGTATGATCTAAAATGTAAATGTATTGTTGCATGCCTCGACAGCGTGTGGAAAATTTGTGATTGCGCGACCATAGGATATGCTGTTTATTTCGATAGTTAAGCTAATTTAGAAATGTCGATTCATAGCGTATTTAATGTATATATGAATTATATTGATAATTACGGTGAAACTGAATCCATTAAAGATTAATCATTAATGAATTCAGTTTCACTATATATTATCCGAAAAGTACTGGTTTTACAATATAGGTTGTTCTCGTGTGTTAGCATCACTTGCTTTGCTCGTGTACTTGTTTTCTCAACAAACAGAAACTGTTGCCCAAAGTGAGACAAAAATGCATTTTTTCGATCAGTCAAAACATATTAAAATTTCATTTGATTTTAAATTTGTTTTCAGTTAATAAGAAGGATTTAAAATTTCATCAACTGACTTTAAAATTAGCAAAAATATGCTAGTAAATCTTCTATCTTGTATTCAATTTTGTATAATAATTTAGAAAAAATAACTGAAATAGACGGAACTGACGATTCGAATAGATAGAAACTGACGATAGCGCCGTTTGGTGTGAAGTTACAATTATTTTTGAAGTAGTATTTTAAACTTTCATTTTTTTCTGTGCAAAAAAGCTGATACGATCAACTATCATGGAATTATAACTTGAATATTATGAAAAAATTGCAAAAATTCAAGCTCAGTTTTTTTGTTTCAAATTGTGAATATGTCGTTTTACAATAAAGCTGATTATATCTTTATAGTTTCATTTTTTTTATTTGACGCAATAATGTTATTTTTATACAATTTATGAAAATGAATTTTATACAAAATAATAAGTAGGTGTAACAAGAAAAATTTTTAATTTTGTTCAATTTAGAGTTTTTTTCTCTAAAATAATTTATTTATGAACAACAAATTTCATGATATT
>JABFQD010006208.1:0-10005 GCA_022817045.1 Psix sp. ZL-2020
AATGTGTATAAGATGATGAGAGTTGAAAAGTACTAACAGAATAGCAGAATCACTTTAGTAAAGTTAAAGCGTTTTTAACCAGTCATATCTGTATGCTTTTATGTACAATAAAAGTCTAATGATATTTTTCATTTATCAATAGCATACAATGTATTAGATATAAGAAATGTTGAAAAATTAAATGAGATAAAATAATAAATAATACTGGGAAGTGTATTATTATTAAGTACATAAGTTTTTTCCTTTAATTACGCTTTCCTAGATATAACTTTGTATTGTTGCTTATTAATTTGTAGAATTTGTCTCATATTTGATATACATTTTGGAACAAATATAAATTTTATTAATTTTTTTTATTTTAATAAATGAATTCAAATGAAACATATCAAATTATACAACGTTTATAACATGTAAATAACAACATACAACATTAAAACGTATTTCAAGGATTATGTAAGTATACTAAATGTAATTAGTTTAATTCATAAAGAATAATATATGCTTTTTATGAAACTTTAAATTAAAAAATATACATGTAAATTAAAAAATATACATATTATATTAACCCTTAACCCTAGACGTCAGTCTGTTTGACCGCTAAATGATTTCTTTTTATCGTAACGTGAACGTTGATAAATATCAACAAATCGGAAGAAAGTTCTGAAAATTCAATGGTCCATGTTTATGTAATTTTGTCTATGATCCACGATTGAGCGTTATTAAAGGCATACCAAAAATTAATTTTTAAAATTAAATAATTATCTTTTTAAGACTTATTTTTGTTTATAAAAAATGTGTCTTCAGAACCAGTTTAAAAATGTTTATACATTGTGTGTCTCTTTGTAAACGAACATAATTTTAAGTTATGATAGATTCTTATAGTAATAATGAATGTCATTTCATCAAGAGAAAATTGTACCTCGAATCTTTGTCATTTGTATAGACTTATTTATTAACCCAATGTAATTTGTCTGCATCATCAGATATGCGGTGATATATATAAAACCGTAACTTATCGTCACTTGTATGAATTTATAAAAATGTTTTGCTGCGGAAATATCAGATTCCTGCAACTTTGTTCCCCGAACACTATAATACGAATAATCGATGTATCATTAGATAAAAGCAACATCCGGAGCAGAGGACAGTTATCGCATTTCTAGTTGTCACGTTGCCATTGACTCAAATTGTAATCTTATTGTATATCAAGTAATATTTCTCCGAAACTATTTCTGACTTTGAAATGCATACATTGTTGTCGCAGAGCAAACATTATCATTTCATTCACAACAAATATCATTAAGAAAAAGCAAAATTCATTTTCATACCAGAGTATATAATCATTTACGACGACAGAAATAAACTTGAGTAAGTTTAAGAATAGCTAAGAAAGATACTACTCTACAAAATAAATAAGTTTATGTTATTGCATTATTTCACATTTACATCGTTTTTTCATTAATCTGTACACGTATATATTTATTGCTAGTCTCGAACTTACCGCTTTTAGGTTGAAAGCTGAACTCGGAACACATTTATGACGAATCGCGCTCACAAAGTCATGCGGCTCTGGGAACAATACGAAATAGAAAGCCACAAAGCTTCGTCCAACTATTGATGTCAGCAGCATTCAATATCCGATGTTGATCGGGTGATTTTTCTGGCGTTGTCGTTCTGGTACGCGATGCTCCGGATGACTCGAGCGTGGAAAGTCGGCTGAGTCAGTAACTCGACCAGTGTAAATGTCGCAGCCACTTTATGTACCTTACGTACACAGTCGCGCTGGTTTTCAAGAACGTATCAGCAAAAATGTGGACAAAAGTGCACATACATATAACTTTTGTCCGCGAATCTATGTATATATAAAAGACTAGTCGAGATGTAACCTCGGGCGAATCGCAAACATCGCGCAGTATTCCGAGGTATTCGAGACGCTTGTAGCTGTCCTACGTGAATTGACCATAGTCTACGGCGGTGGCTTGACCAACGACGTAGCGAGCGGCGCATCAAAGAAGCCGCCTCCAGGATATAGGGTTACCGTTTGCCATAGGCTAGCGAGCGGCTTATTCCTCCTAATAGCCTGTATCGGTTGTGTCGCTGAATACTGGTCTTCCTATGAGCTTCATTTCACAGCTTCTCCATTAACTCTCTCCACCTTGTCCAACACGTCACATTGCGGTCCTAATTTAATGCAAAAAAATCATTCCGAATTGCGCCTTTTCGATTCTTAATTGATGACAGATTGATTGAAATCACTTAGCTCAACATTTTACCACCCGTAAAGTCAATTTATTTGGAATTTATTTTTCAATAAAAAAGTATCATATAAAATAAACTTAGATAATATTTTTTATTGAATTAATAATAATAATAATTACTATTATAGTAAGTACTATATTTCTTACGTAGAAACGTAAGTTTCCATTTCTAAAATGGAACACGTATTTCTTGAGATAGTTTCTTATGTATTTTATTGGAAATGATTGAAACATGTAACTTATGAACAGAACTATAAATTTTAATTTTTTCTAACAAAGTCGAAATAATTATATATTTAAACTTGCATTTGCAAATCATAGAATAAAATTAAGCTAATAAAAAATAGCAGTGAATTCTCTAAATATCGAAGCGGCGTGCAGTATTTTGTGAGCTTTATAAGGCGTTGTCATTCAAATGCCGGCGGTTCAACGAAGTAGCCAATGACAATTGCACCATTACGTGTACGCCATTTTCGACGAAGCCGCGAGAGATCATACATTATTGATTTACCATTTGATTGTGCAACGAATCGGATATCAAAGTATCGACGCGCGCTCATTCGATCATTACGACCGTATATTTATCCGGGCGTATGTAGTTGACGTATTAAATATTCACATGCCGTTTCGGTCGACAACATCATTTCAACCTCTCGAATTTCATGTTACATGTAAACCAAGTCTTCACATATTCTTCCGCCTTATACTTACGTTCATTTTTTTGTCCAACACCCTTGCCGTACTATTCTTCTTAGATGCCGCAAGAGGGAAAAACACGTAAGAGAAACCCCTCTTGCTCGCTAATAATAATAATAAGCTTCGTTTATTACTCTACTCATATTGTCATAGTAATTAAGTAAATAGGCTTTAGTGTAAACAAGTTATGCAGTAGCAAAAAAATTTTGTTGAACTATTGATTGTTGAACTTTTTATATTTTTCATATTTATTTTGAAAAAAACCTTAAGAAATAATAAATGTAATGATAATATATTTTTGTTGAATTATTTCAAAATATATTTTTTATACATATATTGTAAATATAATACATTTTTAATACGTACCGTCAGTTTTTAGCCTAAGAAAATATTGAAAATTATAGAAGAGTGAAGTCAAAAAAAGAAAAAAAAGTTCTTATGTCATACAAAAGTAATTACACTACATTTTTAAAATATTCCTCGGTTCCGAAAACCTTGAACTTAACACCTGAGCTTTTCTTCTGTTTTATGACCTATTAATTTTGTTTTTTTATGTTTCGATTTAAAAACTCGAAACATCCTTCATTTGATCAGATAAGCGGCGGGAATAACCAAAAGCCGAAAAAGGTGGCGCGATTTCTGTGTAATTTGATCGGCGATCATATCGCGTCGTTGGCCAGGTGTGCGATTAATTTTAGAACGTCGTTGGAGAAAAATAAAAAAGAAAAAAACTTGCTGAAGGAATACGAAAAAAGGGAAAGAAGCGGCGATTCTGTTAGCAGACAGTGACTGTGCGAACCATGCGGCCAGCAGGAAATATTTGCCGACCATCGACAGTTCATTCTGATCTTACGACGAATGAATTCAAACAGGCGACAATCGAAGAGGCTACGAATGCCTCTTAAATCGTGCTAGAATGACTGATCCATCTTGAGAACCATTTAGTTGATAGATACGATCTTAGTGTGATCTTGATTGCATCATATCATTATCTGGGACGTTAGCACACACCTGTGATGAAAAGAATCATACAGACACTATAATGACAGCCGTTGAATGGTTATTAATTATACTGATTCTTCGCTCTGTACTATTTGAATTATTTTCTGTGCCAAGCGTCAATATCTATAGTGAAAAATATAGACAAACTCTTAATATATATCAAATTATGGCCTTTTATATAAATTACCATACCATTGATAAAGAAAATTAAAGGTTAAAATATATAATTTAGCAATATTAGTTCGTTGAGGTGTTGAATGGATAAGTAGTTTTTCAAATCTCGATTTTCGAATAAAAAATAATTTATAAATATTATTAATTATAAATAGACTGTATAATACGTATTTATATTCTTTGTGTTCGTAGTATAGATTATAATATGAACACAATCTGGTAATTTTCTAAATTAATTATGTCATCTACTATTGTCATATTTTATAACAAATTTTATCTATTGGCAATTTATACTTACGATAATTTGAAATTGAAACATATATAAATATACTTAAAGAACTAAACATTCGTAAGAACAATCAAGGTATAGATGTTTAGTAATCAAACGCGAATTATAATATAATCAAAATTGAAACCATGTTATGATTATTAGAGATATTGAATACAGTGTAAACAATGTAAAAACATATTTAATATCAGTTTTGGATATTTTTATGAATTTTTAACCATTTACTGAAATCGTACATTACATTTTACAAATATGTAATGTAATATTTCAAAAGTCTGTGTAATCTGTTCTGTAATTTAAATTTGAATTGTTTGTATACAATAGAGCTAAAATTATTATACCATAACGTATAAATTATGAAAAACTACAAGTATTAACATATATATTAATAATTTACCGTATGAATAATGATTAAAAAACAACCGGAAAAGATTAACATTAGTGGTTAAATTTTGCGGAATTGTGACGATTTTTTTAAATTTATTTTCTAATAATAAATGAATTTGAATATTTGTATTTAGAAAGCCAAATAAATTTGATTGTATACATGTAACGTTAATATTTTACATGATAAATTTTTCGTGTCAATTCATATTTAAATTTTAATAGTATAATCTTTTTGAGTATTACGTGAATTTAAAAAATTTCACGTGTTTAAGTGTACCAGTAAAGTTAGATGTTGGAAAATCAATGTTAATGACTGAAATACTAATCGAAGAATTGATTACCAGCTACCAGAAGCAGAATTCAATAGGTAAGGATTACAAATTTGATGCAAGTATATAAGTGAAGAAAGTATATAGGATTCTTGTTCACGTAGGTGCTTACATACAAAGTTGTGCGAGCGCGCGGCTTAGACAGTGAATTGTAGTGGTAGGTAAATGTTAACGTTGTACTTCGCCAAAAGTAATGAAGGAGAAGAAAGACGAGAAGGGAAGATATTAGTGAGACAAATAGCCCGACTGGCTCGCGCCGCTTGAGGAAGTTCATGTGTGAATGCGCGTCTTAATGCACAAGCAAGCGATCCTGTAACAGCCTAACTGGCTACTACTTGATTTTTCTTAACATTACATTGATCCTTCATGAATTTAATCCAACTTACAAATTCATTTGATACTTATATTTTATCAAACAATATAATCAGTGTGCAAGTTTATATATACACGTATTAAATATTTAAATATAGGTGTATATATTGAGAAATTAAGTTACAAGCTTCTGTTTTCAATTATTCATGTCGTTATCGAGCAATAAGAACGAAGGGTGTGGAAATTACTTTGTTGAATATGTTGTTACGTGGGTGTAGGGATGCATGTATGTGTAATAGACTCTTGTTTGCAACTAAGTCGCGCCAGGCTCGGCTACAATAAGCGAGGCTTAGTCCTCGTATTAGCATACGAGCATGGCCTAATTAACACTAGGAACAAACTGAATAACTCAAGTCCGGTCTATTGTTTTACGTTAAGCCGTTCGTAAAACTTGAGCTAAGTCGAATGGCCCGAAAGATTAGATGGAAATTGACTCGCTGACCGCCCATTGTAAACAAGTCTTTCTGATTAACCCATTTGCAATACTCGTACAAACACTTTTTGTTTCCTGCCTAACAACTATAATGTCCGCGTTTCAATGTGTCGTGCTCTGATGAAATCGTAGTCTGATATTCAAATTTGAACGAAAGTGTTGTAGTAGTTAATCAGAGTCAATTAACGATAACTATTTATCGATATTCAAACAGCGACCGTATCCGTCTTACAATTTTTAAATTGATTGCTTTGTCTTTTTATATCGGCTATTTTCTGTTTCGAAGTACAATAGGATATAAATTATATTCCAACTTTAGAACAATTTAACATTCTTATAAAAATGGAATTCAACATTTTCAATGAACAGAGTGCATTTTTAATGGTATTTTTGTTCAAAGAACTGAGATAAACAAACGATTAACTTAATGGTTGGAAAATAATATTTTTTTGCAATTAAAGTATGTCTAATGACGATTGGTCGAATCGATGGCGCTATCTCATGAAGCGATTAAAATTCATTATAGTCCATGATTAGTCCGTGATTCTGGAAATGGATTCGAAAGTCGCAACGCGCATATCAATCGGCGCGCGGTCAGAAAAGAAGACGAAATAAAAGTAGAAAAAGAAGCGAGAGGAATTGTCGTAGAGGAAAAAGAGGCGACTGAGACGGAGAGCAGAATAAACGAGAGAACGAGTCGCTAATGAGAGCGACAATTCAGTGTGTCGGGTGCAGAACCCATGTGGAATGCCGCCAACCAGCGCTTTCTAGTATTCATAAATTTAATTCGCATCCTTTCTGCTTTCGTATTATCGTCCTGACAATATGCCTCGACCAGTTAGCCTAATAGTAGTCCTCAAATTTTCTAGATCTCATTCTTTACTTTGACTGCAATATGCTCTCCTATTAACAAATTAATCATCACGCTATTGTTTTGACTATTATTTCTCCAAAATAGATTATTATTCGTTTAAATAACAAGTACGCAATTCTAGTGTAAAATCAGCCAACTATATTTTGTTTCGGTATAAATAACGATATATATATATATATATATAGACAGAGTATGTGAGAATGGAAATATGTTCCGGAAAAGCAGAAAAAATGTGCAAGAAGAAACGAAATCGCTTTAATAAGTTGGTGCGCGTTAATTCCGGAATGTATGTAGATATATATTCTCAACAATTTCACGAGAAATAAATACCGAAGGTTTGGTATCGACGAGACGGCTTAAACAGCGATCTCATACATTTCCCAAGGGTGGTCGGGCAAGCCGAGCGTATACTCTGAATCCCAACGAAACGGGCGTGAGTAACGAATCTTTCTGTGTTAAACGATGACCACGACTGTGTGTTGTTATACTTACACCGCCAAAAAAATTGACGCACAGCCGGAATAAATTATACGATTCTGTGCGAATCCCTCGCGTAGATCGAAGGCATTTTATACCTTGTTCTATCAATGGAAAAAAGCTCGAGTAAAATCACTTAATTTACGATCAGCTTTGTTCATTAAATTTCAGTCATTATTTTACGTTTATGTTACATATGGGATTATAATTTCAGTCAGCATTTATCTTATAATAGAAAGAATAAAATCCGAACAAAAATATGTTGAATATATAATGTAGTTGCGTAAAAAAGTTTTTTTCAATTATATTTCTCTATCAAGAGAGGTAAAAGATAGAATATCTATAGATTCTTCAATGTTTATAATATAATATATATACCAAGTTCGTGCGATACTTAAGGACGCTGGCACGAGCGGTAATGACGCGTGTATTAAAAAGCTCGGTAACTTAAAATAAACGTGGTATATCGCATGGTGATTGATGAAGGAACGTTCCAACTCTTGCTTACAGTGGAAGGACAAAAAGAAGGATATAAAGGTGCTGAGGGGATCGACCAAAACCTTATGTTGAAACCTTGTAAAAGAACCAAAAAAACACTAACGATTTCTGTCTCATATTTATTTTGTTAACGCTTTGGTTATGACAATTTCATTTCTTGTTATCATTTTAAATTTTTTCACTCAATGGAACTCAACTCTAAAGCCAAACTAATAATACCAATTTAAACGTAACCGGTTTTTTATATTTTCTTAAACAATTCAACTCAAATAATACAATTTTTTCTATCATACAAGAAACATTATAATCATTTTGAATAATAATGATTTTATTTGGATTTTTATATGATGTCATTTTTTTGTTAATGTGTTTCGTCATGGTGTTTTTTTCTTCAATTAACTTGACATAATTCAGAGCTTTACTCGAAAACAGTTGTACTGTGTGACAAATGTAAAATATTTTGAAGAAAAAAATGTAAAAAAAATTGTGTTAGAAATAGTTTGCACTTGCACAAAATTTAAGGGCCCGTCGAAATGTGACTGAGTGATATCGAATAACAACGATCTGAGATAAGCCTAATTTCACGCAAACTTTTCAAAGCCTGGCGCCATCGTGACTTCCGGTGCAACGCGAAAGTCTCGGGCTCGTCAGCTTAACGATGTTGTTGACGCATAGCTTCCTCTTCTCACACTACAGCCCCAGAAGATGACGGAAGAATACCACTCCTATTGCGTACGGGCGAAATCTCGATCTCACAAATATTTTAATGAATTGGGCCTCGTTGCTTGCAATTAATCACTGGCCAACAAACCGCAGCCGTTCTGCAAACGTGATCGCGAATTATTTAGTCCAGAATCTGTCACTGTACTGATGAATGACGTACGCTATTCATCACATGAGTGAAGATTAATTGTTTCAAATGAATTAAAGACAAATAAAATGCGTTTCTGGAGTAATTTGTGTATGTACTAGATTTTAATTGGTGGTTCATGGTTGATAAAAAGTTATCTTTACTAAAACTGTATTTACATCTGAAATGGTTATTACTTATGTTACTTTTTCTACAAAAAAGTCCATCTGTTTTGACAATATTATTATGAGATAAATATTCTTAGATTTGGGATATAGTATTCATGTGGAATCATATGATGAATTTATTTATGCGAAGCCATCCCGAGCAGATCTGGATGGCGTTCTGATGAATTCGGCTTTTATGATCAAAAGAAGCTGACGATTTGTTTAAGAGCGTGCACCCGACAAGTGCTATGTGATGCTTCATAAGTGCACGATATGTAGTTACGGACGAATACGCATCAAAAGTACCGCCAAGAGCAGACTTGTAGTAATTCTGAAGACAGAAAGATAATACTATAAATTCACTTTGACGCTTCGCGCCTCGACGCTGTTGTGACGTGAAATGTCTTTCATTGCTAAAATTTCATTTATATATGCAGTGTTTATTTTTCCAATGAGAACTTGAAGAAGATGAATATGATTACTGTAATTTTCCGAAAAGTATGTTAAATATATACTTTTATTTCGATAGTTCTATTCGCAGATTTACTTTTTGATCTGAACTGAATAAATTTCCGAATGATTATTCAATGTGTGATAGATTTGAAATAATTTGTGTCAATAACCAGCTTACGGTTATACATTGAAACTTTGCTTTGCAGATTTTGACCTATTTTCGGTCAGACAAATTTGAAACATTAAAAGAATGCTTAAATTTCAATTTTATTAGATAGTATAATTCCACAACTTATAAAATAATCAAGAAACGAAGATTAAAGAGTTTACGTTGAAAAAATTAAAGAAACAGTAAGGAAAACTAAAGATAGAAATATACAGAATTATATTCTAATTATTATCTTAGAGATTTATGATGCCTTATCGTAATTCCATCAGTTATTGAATTCATTTTAAGAATTTCCAAATGTATTAACAGTAATAATAAAACAATGGATATACAGATATTACAATGATACAATGTTCATTGAAAAACTAGTATGAACCGGGATTCGAACATTAAAAAAATGTAAGTTTAACTGAAATAATTTATTTACAAAATTTAGACTAAATTTTATATTATGGTTTTGAAATTTATCATTCCTAAATATGTATTAGAAATATTTGTGCGAGATTAAAAATCATATGTAATAATAAATAGTCAGTATATTCGATCACATTTCAAAAATTAATTTTTTATAAAAGAT
>JABFQD010006209.1:0-10003 GCA_022817045.1 Psix sp. ZL-2020
TATATATTGTATATGTATATGTATATGTATATATCGATCGGCCTGAATATAACAACGCAAATTAGCGGTGTCACACCAGACAGCATGTATGTGAGCACACTCGCACGCGTGCAAAAACCAACAGCATTGTTCTCCCTTCCGAACTTAGATGACTGTTGGCTCTTCTGAACATAGATAGTTTTACACTACGGATTATCATTTTTAACGGAACAAAACCCGACATGTTTCAAATCTCTTCTTTTGTTCAGTTCATTTGTCACATCTTGCAAGCGAAAACAAATTAAATTGCCTATTGAATTTTAATGGAAATGCATTTAAAAATACACTCCTGGTGAAGTTCACATGTTGATTGAATTATTATTTTAATGAATTTACATGTCTATTACATGGAGAAAACGTAAATGACAAATATTACTTTTTCGTGGCAATATGAAATTACGGTTGAAAAATGGGACAATATAAAATCGAATTCATTTGTTAAACAAGTTACACGACTTTTTGGGTTAATGTTACATATCGTTTTATATTAATATAAATAAAAAATGTACACGGAGATAAACAGTTTGTTGTTTTGTGTATTATATTTATTGTGATTAATAGTTTATTACATCTTATATTTTATTATATGTTAAATATCGTCTCACGCTGGAATTTTTATTAGACACATAAAATTCAACTAAGTTGAAATTTAATAAAAACCGGAAAATTCGTCTCAAAGATAAAAAAAATGTGATCAATATATTACAAAGAAAAGAAAGAAAGAGAAAATGTTTCTTTGATCAAAGAGATTGTGACAGCAATTTTTTGTGCCTTTAAAACTTATCCAGTCTGTAGGGATTATTATTTTTAAACCATTTAACTGATTATCTCATCCTAAACATCGATTTCAAAAGAACAATTTCTCCTTGAATTTAATCTTGGTCATATTACATTTTTCAACCTACAAATTTCAATAGTTCAAGTACAAAAATGAAATTACAAATTTAACTATAACAAACAACATTGCATTAATCATAATTTAATATCCTAACATTGTAAATTGTCGAATCGGTTTTAGAAATACTACTTCTTAGCATTTGGAAATCGAGTCAATTGTTTGACATTTGCAGTTTCATTTCTTCATTCGAAAATTGAATTAAAACTGTACGAATGCAACAGTCGTTATAGGTCAAGCCACTCCCTTAAATGTTATACATGCAATGGTGTAAGAAAACGAGTGCCAGAATTTTTAGTGAAAGCAGATTCTTTCCGTTAAAAGAAACGTGTTCTTCGGTAAACAAATTGATGTTACAATTAACAGTCGCACAGCGCGCGTGAAATATACAGCCAAATTTATAGCCGACTTATCTTCTCGTAAGTAAATAGTTTTGACAAGCGTTGCTTCTAATGCACAAAACAAACATTTAGACATAGGCGGGCGATCTGCCAAAGAGCTCGACTCTTTTAGATGGGCGCTTTAACTCCTTTCCTTCAAACCATACAATGCTCGAATTATTTCAATGCGACTGGGTCTTCCGCATCTAACTACACATATTTTACACACATCCATGGGGAAAAAGTATTGCGTGTAAAATCTACTACTATTTGCATAGTAAGAACTAACATTTTTACTTGTAAAAATAAATGTTTAAATCAACAGATGAAAGTGAAGAGTTATCTATAAAAAACGAACTTATTTCAAGCATCAAAAACTTCATCTAAAAATGTTCCAACTTGTTAGTAGTAATCTTTGAAATGAAAATTTGAATTATAGAAATGAAATGAACTTTCATTCTTTTTTTGTGTTACAAAAAAACAAAGTATAAACATTGCCTTTTGGAAATAAAAATAAAAGTTGCTTTGGGTTTTACATGATTAATATCTTTTAAAATAAATTATACATTAGCGTTGCAACGAATAGTACACATTAATTAAATATTTTCTGTTAATTTCAAAAATGTCTATCGAATAATTTATGATTACAATCAGTTCGAAGAAAACAAGTTTACTCGCGATGCATAAATGATGAAAATAACAAAATAAGCCTGTGGCATTAAATCACTTTCTTTAATATGATCCAGCGAGAGCCGCCATATAACATACTCTGAGTGCCAGTAAGATTAAATGATCGTGAATTAAATTCACTTGTTCAGTAGCCCGATAGTGCTCGTAACTCGATTTTTCTAATCTCTGTTATCCTACATTATATCACATAACTCTCCTTCGGATCGTACAATCAACAAAATGACGTTTATTTTTTGTACCAAAAGCCCTGACACAATTTTAAATCTAATTACAATTAAAAAGTACTTTATTCGCATGAAAAAATATACCACTTTTGCATCTCTTTATACTGTTCATATTTACATATATAAACCCAATTTGAAGAAACATTTTTGAACCAAATACTATTGGCAAATACAATAAAAAAACACGTATTAGTGCAAAACACACACAAATATAAATCTGCAATATATTACTCATTAATTAATCCGAGAGTTTTGTAAAACTTTCTGTTAACGCAAGTGTTTCTCGTTTTGCACGAAACATCTCATTTAAAATACGTGATATTTAAAAAGTAAATTCAACGCGTATAATTTCAATAAAGTCTTCTTTATTATTCTCTTTACGTTACACGTGTTTTCACTGAAACTGCTACGTTCGTTTTTTTTATTTTGTCTTTTTCATCCTTCAGAGAAGAATAAAGAGATTAATCATTTTCCAACAGTTTCACTCGTAAGATAATTTGTACACGTCTGAAAAGTTATCAAATGGAAACCACGTTGATCAATAAAACGTTAATGTGTCTAATAATTG
Organism: Psix sp. ZL-2020; assembly: GCA_022817045.1. Classification (NCBI taxonomy): domain Eukaryota; kingdom Metazoa; phylum Arthropoda; class Insecta; order Hymenoptera; family Scelionidae; genus Psix; species Psix sp. ZL-2020. The sequence continues at coordinate 2,797 of JABFQD010006209.1, forward strand.
ATGCGCCCGTTGAGTTCTATTTTTTTAAATTTGAATTTTATAAATACGAGTTTGATATTAAAATTTCACGTGACCCGATTATTTGACCCGAGGCGTATTCACTTAAACGTTATCGAGCGGGAAGAACGTATGACTGGATTCGACGCGCATCCAGTTTCGGTCAGCACTGCCGTACGAGTTTGGTGGACACGTGCTATTCATACACTTGGCATCCAAATTTAGATAAATCACCTTTTCTCAACTACATCCGATTTTAATACAATACAATTTTTTGTAACAACAACAATGCTTCTGCAAGCATTTACAAAAGAATTTACAACAGTTACTAAACATTTACAAAATCTATTTATCAAAAATGCAACGTCATTCATATGTACAATATGCGACAAAATATCAGATGGAAATAAACTATATAGTTCAATAAAGTTTTCGCTCGTATAATTGTAGCAATTTCATATCATGTGAATATGGTTACAGCACTTTTACAATGATAAAAAGCGAGATAAAAACAACGTTTTCTAAGTTACGATCACGTAAAGATCAATAGAGATTGTAACGTAGAAACATGGTTACAATCGAATGTTAAACCTTTAAATTATGTATCTATAAATTACGTCAATTTGAATGCGCTGCAAAATTTAATGCGTATTAATACTTATCATTACTTAGTTGAATTAAAAAAAAAGAAATATAAGTTAAGCTCTTTTTTTTTAGTAGCAGATACGGTTTTATAAATTAAAAAAACTATGTTAAAGCTTGTAAGTGAAAAAAGGGTAATATATTAATTAACACCTTTTCATCCCCTGATAGCTGAGGTTAGAATTACCTACAATTCTATTCAGTGAGGTTGGAACAAGTTTGAAAATCGCGAATTTATTGGCTTTTTGGAAAGGCAATGAAAAATAAGATAGTCAAATTATTATCGACTGGAATACTGATTGTGAAATGTGCAAATGGTTAATAGGTCATTACAGAGTAGAAATTGAGTAAAAGATTAAAATAAAGAATCTTTCAGATAATCGTAAAAAAAGATATACCTCGAACCAATTATTCGATCAGTAGAAACGAAAAGTCTATAAAATGAACTGCATACTTGATCTGAAGAAGGCACTCAGGAATTATTTAATGAAATTATCTTAAACCTCGATTTATCTAGTGTCAAAAATTACGGATACGTTTGCAATGCTAACATATGCGAAGAGTAAATTTGAGAAATTTAAATGTTCATTGTACAAAATTTACCGTGTGAATTCAATTAATTTGCATACACGTTAATAATGTTAAATGAACAGTTTACAGTTTCATATAACTCTATCTACATCCAATTTCAGGAGTGCATGAAAAACACGAAAATACGGAAAGTCGTTGTTCAATGAAAACGCAAAACAGTTAGACAGCGTAAGACTTCTAAGATGTCAAATGTCAAACGAAGAGACCTATTTTTCAAGAACATTTATGAAGTTCTAAGATGTAATTGAAAGGACGGTAAATCTAATTATATCGTTATTTCATTGTGCTTTAAGTGTAACTAAGTTTCGTCCTCGGTTATAATGAATCAGGCATTAGAACAAAAACTGTGACTCAAAGCACAACGATCGGCGTAATGAATGAATGGCCGACTTAAAGAAAATTGTCTGCGACATGGTATAAACCAGAAATGTTGAAGAGACGGTGCGTCGAATGGGAGATTTTGATAGATCAATATTCCAGGTAGCGTAGCTGACATCAATCATGCGACCATCAGTGTATTAATGAGAGGGCGAATTTGTTTAGTCGGACATAAATTTGGATGTTGAAAAGGACGGAAATGATTGAGAGGGAAGGTTGAAGATTGGCCAGGTGGAACAGACAGACAAACTAGGGAATTTGCATCGAATGAACGTAAGGTATTACGTCAATGCGCAATGACCTTGAAAGACGGAGAGCATATTTGTAAGTCTGACGCGGTTGGTTGAGTCGAAGGTATTACTGAAGTGGCGTGAAAGATACAGCCCCATGAAAATGTGGAGCTACTAGCAGGGCTTCAGCTGGGATCGATCTAACGTGAAGAAGAAATGGGTCAGCAGACGAAACACTGAGCCTTTGATCACTACGTGAAACAGGAACAGTGACAAGCAATGAGGGAAGAAAAAAGAAAGAAACACAAAGGGGGACAGAGATGAGAGATGGAGAATAAAGGGGTTTAAAGGGTGGGACTTATTTATGTAGGGAGCAAAGGTTGTACAGCTGATGACATGGTGCTTGGACAGTCAGAAAGGGGGCCATAAGTAGTAATATTAAATTGTGAGTGGCCACGGGCATTGACACGAGTAAAGCTGGCAATCGATCGCGAGCGCGCGCGAACGACTGACCTGGTTTTCGGAGTTGAGTAGTTTGAGCTGCTCGGTAATGAGGGAGTATTTGGTGCTCTCCTCCTTGCGCAAAGCACGTTCCTTCTTAAGCTCGGGGCTCCAGAACGTCTTGATGCTGTGCATGGAACTGCCAAGTTTCTGGTTCGTGAGCTCCAGCTCCTTCTTGAGGTTGCCTAGTTCCCGCTGCAGATCGTTGTTCTGGTGCTGCAGCTCGCCGATGTACCCGCTGCCATCTCGGAGCATGTGCGGGTTCGGGCTCTGCCTGGCCGACCTGGAGACGTAGAGGTCATCCTCGAGGTAGAGGCCGCGCTCGCGACTGCGCTCGCGCGGGTCTCTGATGGGCACGAACTCGCGATCGTGGTCGAGGAGACCGACGGAGGCGCGATCAAGGCTGGTGTAGCGGGCGGACATGCCGCCAGAACTGATCATCGCCGGCCTGGAGACACTGCGCGAGCGGTGGTGCCCCCCCGGGCCAGTGGACATGCTGCGCCCGCGCTGATCGTCCAGCATCATCACGGGGCTGGCGAGCTCGTCGTCGCGCGAGTAGTACGGGCTGCCAAGCTGGTGATGATGATAACTCCCATATCCGAGATGCTCCGGCGAGTTGTTGCCGCTCCTGATCGCGCGCTTCCGACCCGACAGCGGACTCCCCCGCCCGCTCGCATAACTCCGCGAGGGACTACGGTCGACCGTGGGTAACTCGCCAACGCGCCGACCGCTCCTCGGTGAACGGCTACCGCCACCTGGACCTGTCGCGCCTCCGCTCGAGTAGGGCTCCCTCGACATCATCTAGCTACCCTCAGCCTCCCCACCGCCCCCTCATCCACCGCCACCTCCTCTTCCTCCTCCTACTCTGCTTCTTCTTATATTCGATCGACCGCCGCGCGCACACTCCGCCAGAAATGCACACCTCAGTCCCTCTGCCCCAACAATACAGCCGCTCGATCGGTCTCCGCCGAGTCAGGCCCGCGCATCCTCTGGGCCCGCTACCCACGGCTCCGACTCCGCCGGCCTCTCCCCATACCTGGCCCCCGCGCCGCCACCGACAGCCGAGCCAACTATATGCCGCTCCAGTTCAACGACACCAGCCCCATCAGCCTCCTCACCTTTCACTGCCGCCAACCCTCTTAGTGTTATCCTCGCGGATCCTTGGTCCCGGCTAGTACCGGAACCTGTTCATCCTTCCTATCCACTCGCACTCTATCCTCTCCAACTCCTCGCTATCCTCCTCCTCCTCTTCCTCCTCCTCTTCCTCCTCTCTTCTTATCTTCTCTTCGATTCAACTGCCCGAGCTCCAAAAGCTATCTCTCGCTCCACTGGCTCCAACCGCCGGCACACGCATCCCCGGCCTCAACAGCCTCCTCAACAGACGCCAATCACTCAATCTGTTACAGCCAGTCGAGCCTACCGACTTCGCTCACACACAGATCGACGACGCAACGATGCATCCGCTCGCACTAACGATACCACCAGCACCGTACACGCCAATGGAGCAAGCGAGCCGGCCGAACAACCCCCGCGCCATACAACCTAGCGACGCCGCCGTCAACACGCGCAACTACGCGACGCCGTACACACGCTGAGACTACGCTCCGGAGCGCGGGGGACGCCGACCTCTCGTCCCGCCCCTTGCACCCTGCGCCCGCGGCCAGGCGGACCACGCAACCCCAGCGCGCCGACGTTCCATACCGGGTTCATAGGCTCCAGTGCAAGCCTGCCAACCCGAGTCAACTCGCACATTCCGTGGGGATTTCACGCGGCCAACTATAAACCTAGCTGTAACGAGAGTGGCGCTTCCATGAGCATTGCTTTGTTATGGTGCTTGCGGCTTTTGAAGAAGATTGTCTAGTAAAATTTGCCTTTTAAATAATGTTGGGTGTTTTGTACTCAGTGTCATTGGGTAGATTTTACACAGATTAACTTTCGTGAATCTATGCAAATGAATGAGCAACTTGTTATTCCAAATGTCGCCCCAATTTATGATGTTATATGTTATATATGATTTACGGAAATTAAATTTGTATCTGCTGGAAGGTGCAGTTTTCTTGTTATAGAAACTGATGAGTTCTATCAATATATAGAACGTGGGTAGAATATATAGTAAAAGTAATTACATTTTCAAAATTCGAAAATCATAACTTATTTTGATTCATTTACGATAGCATATACTAATCCAACGATTAATTATCTTGAAATAGTAACAATTGCTAGTTATAAATAATTAACTATTCTTTGTTTTCACTATTACAACATATTTTGGTTGTAATATTTCTTTTAATCTTTACGAGTAACATGTTACAATAGCTTCTTTATAGTAAATATAAAAAACTCATCATGTCACTTATGAAGGGAATAAACAATGCAAAAAACGACCTATCGGAAATTTGTCATGACTAATATGTTAAAGGTTACCTGCCAAGTTTACAGGACTCGTGATCAATTTCATTTAATTTATTTTTTATAAATTAAATTGCATAACTGAGAAAGCATCAATTATTAACAAAAGAAAGCTGTTCTAATTTACAATCTTTATTCTAAACTTCAATTTCGAACAAATTATAACAACCTAAAACTTTCATTTGATTCATGAAATACTCTTGAGAATATTTCAAAGTTATTCACTTTGTCTTGCTCTTATATATAGAAGATTCATTACATCTCTCTCTTTCGCCTTTGCGATAAAACACAATGCTTTTAACAGACTCTTAAGAACAATATAGGAATTATTGTCATCGCGTGAACGCAAAATTAAATAATCTATGACAATAATATCATTTTCATACACTGTTAAACTAATATCCTCATTCAAATGCCGCAGCTTAAAATGATTACAGCCTAGAAAAAACAGCAAAACACTTTTATTTCCTGCACAATTACAAGTACTGAGAAACCAAATGAAGAGTTAATTACAACGCTGATAAATCCGCACATTAATTATTTCCCTTGATCATCAATTATGCAAAGTATTTTAAAAAATATAAAAACTGAGAGAAGAAAAAACTGTAAACGAAATGCTACAAAAATCACGAAACCGCACAGTACCCTGATTCATTTCATTTTTAAACACATCCAACTAGTTATAATTTCATGTCCGAACTAAAAAGAGACATAATTCAGACGACATAAAAGTGGCCGCAAAACGTAATCGCGTTATTTCTCATTCATCTCTTACCAAGAAATCAAAAGTCAATATTGGTATTAAATAATGGATTTAATAATAGAGTGAGCGGATAAATAGATCAATAGCATAGTAAATAATAGATCACGTTGGAGATCGGCGAAGGTAGTTTTTGTTAAGCAAGTCAACCAACCTCATTGAAATAACCGAACAAGTCAATAAACGGAGAAAGCGCATCAAGCGATCTTCGAGTCGGATCAAAATGTGCATTATCATCAATTTTTGCTTTATCGGTCAATGACGCGGAAGCTCGCGTATCCAGAAGGTTGTCCCACAGTGGCTGATCGTGGCGGCGCTTTCCCCTCGTAACCCCGGCTAGTACAATGTTGCAATCAATGAAGCTACGATTCACCGAACAGTGCCGTACCTAATCGTCATCTGGTCACTACGTTATTGAAACTGAATCACCTGGTTGGCCTAAAAATTGAATATTAGTTAGTTAATAAGAAAAAAAACTGCTTTGAAGAAGTTTCATGTTCGAGTTGTTAATTACGCTGTGCGATACAGTGGAAATGTAAATCTGGTTTTAGGAAAATCAATCGCGCTGAGGAAAGTTAGTAGTTTTGTAATTAGCATTGAAAGGAAAAGAAGTAATATAAAAATGAAAACATTGTTTGAAATGCGCTATTGAATCGACAATTGAAGGCTGCAGCTAGACATTGGGAAATTCAACAAAGAAAATTATTTCAAGATGAAGAATGTTCGAATTAATTTTCGATTTCCATCGCCTGCGGAATATTAAACCGTTTGGATAAATAATTTCAAGAAACGCATTACTCAAATAACTCAGTAAAAGTGAGTTCATTCTGTTTCAGTGTTTCTATTTTTGTCCAGCTCCGAGTTAACATATTGAGAAACAACTTTAATATTTGATACTACTGAGTCAAGAAGAATCAATAAGATTCGATAAATTCGGGAAACTGTGGAATTTATATTTCATATGCAATATGGACAGTATTGCCAGTCGATAGTGAATTTTTGTCTATTTATTTTTTTACTGAAAATTTATTAATATTATTTATCTCCACGAAATTGATAGTAAAATTGTTTATGTATATTGATATGCTATACGCAACAGTAAGAAAAAACATTCGACTCAAAATTATTTCTTTACGATTTAAAGAGGCTTAATTAAACGTTTTTAAACTTAGAGAAATCGATCTTCATTTTTCAAAAGACTATTTTTAACACAAAGGCTATTATTATATTTGAGTTGTGAATTACCGTTTGTGTGCATTCAATTGTTGTTTTGAATTCACAACCAATTCACACACAAATATAAATAACTCTCCCTCGAGTCAATTAACTATGCAAACGACATTTTGTTGTCTCATTTTGTTAAGTGTTTTAAGTTCAAATTAAGTGTTTTAGTTAAGCTTTCGCCTTTTTGCTATAATTGCATATTAATCAAAGTTTGAAATCTTTTGTTCAAGAATCTAACTTTTAATAATAAGAAATAACTTCTTTGGAGAAACTGTTCTGAAACAAAAAGAAACTATTATAATATTATTATAAAAAATAAAAAACGTTGGTTTTAGATTTACTCTAATGCATGATATATGAATAAAATTTTATCACATTTTATCATTTTTTTAGTCTTGTAGTTATTGCTCCATTATCTTTATAATAATAAGAGAAACACATTTATTCTCATTAAACAAGCTGTTATTATATGCAA
>JABFQD010006210.1:0-10003 GCA_022817045.1 Psix sp. ZL-2020
GGGGGGTGAGGAGAATACTAAAAGAAATGTAATAAAAAACGGGAAGAAAACAGGAAAAGTAGTAGTGGTTCCATGCAAAAAAAAAGAACTTTAATTTAACAAGTTTTTTTGTGTTGCCAGCACTACCAAGTCTCTGTTGTGATTTAAAAAGGAAAATAGACTTTTTCAAAATACTCATTATAGGAAAAAAAAAAAAAAAAAACATAACAAGAGACACGGCAGTGTCTCTGGCCAAGTACAAAAAAAAGGATGTTTTTCGTGCTGCAAGCACTACCGTGTCTTTTTTGAGATGCGAACAAGTGCTGGTTTTTAATGTTTTTTCGAAAGAATATTTCAGAACAGTAATGCCAGAAAAATGTCTGGGGCTCGCGCTTGAAGTTCACCGCGTTATGCCCTCCTTGTCGTCCACTTTATCCGTCTGAATGAGTTTGTGTTTACAAAAAATTATTTCTCGTTTTTAATTAAAAAAACTACACGAATCGCTTGACCAACTGCAACTTGACAGTTTCTGTCTCTTTTAAGGTAACTAGATCATGAAATGGTGTTCTGCATATCGCGTCATATTCCAAAATCACTATCTCTGTGCAATTGTCAGTTGCAAATTCTTCAATCGTTTTATAATTTATAAACTTTTTATTATGAAAGTTAAATACAACATCCTTTACTTTACACACCTCCTCTGTAGTACAGTCAGGTTTTTTTGTAACATAACTATAAAATTTTAGCCCACTACTAGCAAAACTCGTAAATTACGTGCCTTTGCATAACATTCCAAATCATCTGTCATCTTGCCTAAAAACGATCCAGTTTCCGGATCGTATTCAACGGGTCTATTGACATAAATAATTGAGTCTGTATCATAATAAGAAACGTGTGTCGGTAATCATGACAAGTATTTATACAGATGGATTCTAGGAATCGCTGTAGTGTAACAAGCAACTACGATGTTAGTTGTTGGGAAAACAGTTATCGCCTCGCTCAGATTTTTATGAGTTATGAACTCTACGTCTACGTTAACTGGTATATACGATGTCACCTCTACGTTAGCGTTGTGTAAGTATTAGATTAAATTCTCGGGTGATCTTCACAATTCTGTTTTTGGTAGATTGTCGCGTTGTCCGAATTTACCCCAGAAGGAATTGAGACATAGTTTTACGACCGAAAACTGAGTTTTTTGACCTTTTACCTTTCTCCAACTTCATTTTTTCACGCTTAAGATAATCGCGAAGGTAACTGTCCTTGTCTTCGTCTGTTAAGCACCCCGATGGCCAGTCGCTAGATTGCTGTTTGAATTTGAATGACAAAATATTGATATAGTTAATATATGAGCCGTTGAAGGAATCATCACTGTTGGGATTATATTGTTTTATTTCATACTTCCATTGAATTAACATTCAATATCTTATACCCCAGTGCAAAGTTTAAATTATTCGCGACGAACATATCATCGAAAGCTCTATCCTCGTCACTTCAATACGGACAATAGCTATGCCTCAACTCTTCAACGCAGGAACGACAAAAAACAAAAATCAGACGACCGTGACATCGCATTAGCAACACTGGATGAAAGAGATTCGAGGAAGATAGAAACTACAACTGATTAATCCGTAGGTGATGTTAATGTCGTTTGATCTACCCAGCAACACATGACATTCTTCACCGGCGAACTAGACCGGGTCACCTACTTGGAATTTTGTGTATTCTGATACGTAGGGTTCTAGATTACAAAGATTAATCTTTTTATTGATTTTTTTATTTGATCTTTTCATCGCCAAGTTGATTACCACAACATCGAGAACACGCGTTAGGACATCGGTGTGAGGATTTTCAAATGTGCGTTTTGTTGCAATACGTGCCATAATTTCGCGCAGATAAGGTGTTGGACAAACTGATTAATGATTCGTAATTTTTGGCACTGTTGTCGTAAAAAATTTGTATAATGAGAGCGACTGAATCAGTTTTAGATACGATCTCTACGGTTAGTTGTTTTTCCCAATTTTTCCAGAATCGTATAAAATAATAGCGAAATCTTCGTTCACTAAATATTTTTGAATTTGTCAATTTCCGACAGACCACAGCCACTCGCAGGGATCGTGACACTGGCCAAACGAATCAGCTTCAGTGCTTTTTGTCTTTGCGTAACCCCTCTCGTGACGCGTATTTTCTTCCATGCAGTGTGCAAATCACCCGATCAGCGCGTATGCTTTTGCAGCTACAAGGGAACGCCGTAGGCAAAGACTATTTTTTTGCTTTATCGTTAAAAAAGAATGTTTCTTAACATTTTTAAAAAATAAATTGCGCCACTCGCTTCTACGAACTCCTTCCTCAAGGTTGATTTTGAACCTTAAAGGATCATCTTCCTTGAAGGTAGTGTTACTTTGAACGACGCTCAAAATCATATTTAAAATGTCGCTCGGTTAAAAATTAGCGATATGTAGAAACGACATCCATACCTCCCCCTGCACGAATACTTCTGATCGACACGTTATACCGATGTAGTCGTTGTCTTCATAACCATCGATTATTTCTTTTCGTGTACTGCACATACTTCTATGCAACCATCCTTATAAGTCCTCCCTCTCGCCTAATGATCTCAAAGTTAAAATTATTTTTCTACTATACGCTTGGAACCTTTCGTAATAACATTTCGAGGTATTTGCAATTGAAAATTCTCCTTCTTTCTGTTTACTCGTTTCATTATTGTTGGTACTTTCAATCTTTTTCCTGTTAGACATTTTCATCCCTGCACCGCCGCTCTAGACTATTCCTGCAGAAATAAATAATTTTAAGGTTCGACCTCCATGTGCATTTCTATTTATAAATATTGCATATTTATTCATGCATATATGCTAAAACTGAAAATTTGTATGATTTTTTACTAGTATGACGCAGGGATGTATGGATCGCAGCCATATACCTTACCACTTCCTGGCTTACATTGTTAGTACGTAAATAGTCGGTATTATTGTGTTGAAAACTTGCACGCGTTCGCCTCGTGCTTGTGTAAGTAACGATGCGACTACTATCTCAAGATATGAAGTTTTTATTATTGTGATCGTCATCATCATTATATACGTCGCTAGTCAAACTTGAGCTGGATTTTTTTTCTTCTTCGGTGTTATTATATATAAATAGATTTAAAAAAACACCACCCGACGGTCAGTGCTGTGATGAAAAAACTTTAGTCTCGTCATTGGCATGATTATCGTGATAATTTTCCTGGTTCGTGGAATATAACTTGTTTAATAGTTGGAAATATTGATACAATGAAAGTTAATGAAATTCAGTAATAATTGTTTTAAACCCCCATTTCTTTATGACCTTCCTGACTTTTTGATTCCACTTCCCGGGTCACGGGTAAGGTGATGATGCCTTCCAAATCATCGTCATCGGGGATGACAATCGTTTCGAGAATGATGTTTAGTTCGTCATTTGGAATTTCGACACAATTTGCGAAACGATGAACAAAAAATTCATTCTTTGATCGTTTATAACTTTTTTGACATATTAATTATGCAAAATATATGTTCGAGAGCGAGAGAATCTATAGCGATCTTTTTGATTTCTTGTCTCTTCTCCTAAATAAAAATGATTAGTTTGAAAATCAGATTTACTTTGAATTGCTACTGAAATCCACTTTCCCGCTTCACTGTTTCTCCTTCATCCTTCGCTCTCGAGTGGGGCAATGGCGTTGCTCAAATTCGAGCACTTGCCATCAGTAGCTGTCAAAATTAGTGCTTATTTTAGCTTCCGCTGCGCCGGAGGCTCAGTTTTCGTTGTTCTCAATGTGTGAGCTGTTCTTATATGAAGAACAATTTTGGCTATCTGAGCTATTTCAGGGCCTTTTTCAACCCACCTTTTTCCTTCATACTTTGTGGCAACTTTATCCTTTTTCTTTTCTAAGGCTGGAGATTATTTGGCCTGACTAGAAATTACGCCTTTCTTGCCTTACCGTGGGGATCTCAGCGGAAGGTGTTCTTATCCAGTCATTTAGAAGAGAAAGGGTTAATTTAATTTATTTTTTAATTAAACTTCAACTATTAATTATCTGTTTGTGTCATCTGCCTTGGAAACAGCTCCTTGGCTTGTATAAATTGTATGCGGTTGAAGTGTTGTTGACACTCGACCTCCTACCACCGTTAAAAATTGAAACTTTTCAAATTAAATTCCATTTCGCATGAGTCGTGCGTTTTGTTTTGATTTGAGCCGTCCTTGTTTGCTGCACTGGTCGGAAATCGGTGATTTTCCAGCTCGCAGGCTGGATTAAAATTTAATATAATTTAGAGCATTTTTCATCGTATTATTTTCTTATCAGTTTTATGTTATCAGTGCGTCAGCTTATTCTAATTTCGGAACTTCATGTTAGATTAGTTCTAACGTATGATTTCGTTTTTATCTTTCGGATCGATAGATATATATTTCACTTATTTTCTAGTATTTCAATTTTTGTCATTTTTGAATTAAATGATCGGCTGTAAATTTTGATAAGAGAATTACATTGTGTTTCACACAAAATTGTTTTCTCTTGATTTTTGGTTAATTTTTTGTAATTTTTTTATTTAGTTCGATTTAACAAAGTGACTAATTCTCAATTGAGCAATAATATTCCGATTTTGATCGGTTCTGTGAATTTTTTTATGTGTCAAATTAACTCGGTAACATTTAAACACAAGGAAAAGAGGCATAATTAATCTAAAAATTTCTTTTTTACAAACCCGATTAAACTGCGCCCACGAAATTGATGCTGCTATTCGTCTGAAACCCGTTGAAATAGGAATACTTGCGAATGATCTTCAGCAAGCATCTCTTGTATATTTAACAGAAAATAAATTTAAAATAATCATGGATTTTTATGAGGAAATCGTTAGCTATCTTGCCGCAAATATCAGTAGGTTGAGTGCTGTTTCGAGTTGATTCAGAATCGCATAAAGATTCATTTATGAGTACATCGCATGGTTTTGCTATAAATTCGCATGTTCGGTTAGAAATTCTTGATCTGCCAACCTTTGATGGCGACTATGCGAATTGTATTGAGTTTAGAGACACTTTCAAATCGATAATCCATAATAATCAAAATCAGACATTAAATCGCAAAGCATTCCATCAGAAAATTATATAGTCGCTTAGAATGCTCCGAATGAACAATTCATTGTTTCTCAATTATTAAATAAAATTATTGATATCAGGCGAATTTTGTTTGACAATTTAATGTCTTTGAAATACGCTAGCAATATTTTAGGGATACTTATCGATGCCCTTCAAGATTTTAAGATTGAAATGCAGAATCTGTTTCTTATTTAACCTATTATTAACAAAACGGACTCATTGTTGAAAAACGAATGGAAAAACTATCTTGGCGATTCCGTGTTTTTCCTTGAATTTGAAATTTGGGACACATTTCTCGCAGTTCGAATGTTAGAGTCACCGAATTTTTAATCAATGTTCTCAAAAACTAATAATAATGCTAACAAACTGAAATCTAATAATGCAGTTGTTAAAAATAATAAAAAATAAAGTAAAAAAAAATTAAAAAATAAAGTATGTGAACTTTGTCGAATGATAAATCACGTTTTCAACAACCGCTTTAAATTTAAATTTGCATCGGTTGATGGTAATATTTAATTTGTCACATAAAAAAATGGTGTCCCGATTGCTTTAAACTAGGACATTTCGTTAAATCGCTATCTAAAATCGCTATGTTGTCAGAATACTTCAAAGTATATTCAATATTTTTAATTGAAATTTTATCTTAAATTAATGTATCTTATCTTATGTCTGAAGTGCGGACTTCAAGTAAGATTTTGTTTGTTATTGAGCGCACGAGGGAATAAGAATTTTTTACAGAGGTTTCTGGCCCGTATTACATTTCGTATAGGTGGCGTGATAATTGTGATATAGGTTTGGTAGAACTTTTACGCAATGTTTTTATGAAAACAATACAATTTTTGAACATGATTAATTCGAAAAACGCAATCAATAGTTGTTGAACTTGCATTACTCTATAAGCGGTTTTCGCCTTATTGTTTTACATTCAAACCGGAGTACATAATAATAAGAAACAGTTGGGAGTCATATTTATCGTTGTAAATCAAGCCTAAGATAGATCACACAATATCTATAATATTATTTAAAAATTTGGTACCGTCTCTATTTACAAGGATTTCAATTTCATCTTCGCAAAAAATAAATACATGGGTTGATAATAAATTCCAGATTTCACTCAATTTCTACTATTCTTACTATTTTGAATTAAACGCGATTCAGATCCAAAGACGCCTGTCTTAAACAAACTTTTACTTGATTCTGGAAGATCCGCGTATCCATTACTACGAAGCATGGTTAAAAAACTGTCTACGATTTTTTAGGATACGGATTTTATATTTCTCATAGCCCAGGTAATTAATTTTGTTTCTATATTCCTGTTTTTTAAGGGATTCATACTACTGATTGTAGATGTGAAGTTTGGTTCATAATTTGTCCTGTTGGCCTGGTCTAATGAAAGGAGTGTATTATCATTGTCAGTTCCATTAGAATTGCTGAAAAATATAATATGATGTGCATAAGCATTCAATTAGTTATAAATGGAATGAGGCAATCCTGTCCGAAAAAAAATATCTCAAAAATTATCAAAATTTCAGTCAAATATATTGGATTTATGATATATTATATTGAAAATTCAATAATAGATCGCTAGATTATTAATATACATTTTTATATTTTTTCTACATTTATGTCAGAATAAGGAATTAATTTTAATTTATACAACACCACCTTTATCAAATTCGTTTTTAATACAGAGTTCAAAAAGTCCCGGAACGGTCGTATATCTTGAAAAATTAACGTCAAATCGGGGAAATAAGAAAACACGTGTTTAATATTTTTCGAAAGTTTTTTGAATGACACCAAACTCGACCCCCACCCCTACCCTCTGAGCGTGAGGGGCAACATTAAGTTTTCAAATAGGAACCCCAATTATTTATTGCAGATTTAGTTTTCTTACATCAAAATACGTAACTTTTGTCTGAAACTTTTTTGCCAATTTTAAATACAAAATGCTCCAATTTTTGCTAAAAAACTGCATAATTGCAATACCATCTGGATTTATCATAATTGCGAGGAGAAAAATACACGTGTCCAATATTTATATTTATGTAACTATTTCACAAAAAAATTTGCAATGAACCTATTGTCTTATTTTGTAAAAGTTACGAGAAATTCTATTCTGTTATCGCAGTTGCCTGCTTATTCCTTCTTTAGCTTTCGTAAAGAACAGAGGTACATTTGTTTAACTAAGAATCTCTTCAGGATAAAGTCGTTATTTCTTTCAGCAATGGCCTTGTCAGAACGGAAAAGAAGAACTCTTCGCATGATGCGGAAGTATGGCGATAAGAAAAGGTTATACCAAGATGTCCTGAATTTACTCAACAACACTTTCCTTGATCGCCATTCTACTTCGAAATCAACAAAAATTTGTCGCTTCGAAATCGCGACAAATCGCGATATGGATGACCTAAATCTAGTAAGAATGATTAGAAATCTTTGCAAATTCTGTTGAGTTTTGGAGAATTTTCTCACACCTCTATCCGAAAAGTAGCTGAACAGATACAGTTAATTAAATCGTCAGACCAAAGAGTTCTCAAAATTTATCATTATCATCCGTTAAAATAAAAATTGGTGCAAGAATTGATTGGAAACGACTTCTATTGGAAACTGGAATATTGTGAACGAATGATGCTACGGTGTAACAGAAATTTTTTTTTTCTATTCTGAACTTGTCATCGAGCTATTTTTTATTGACGGTACTTTGACATCCAAAAATATGTTAATTCCTTGACAAAGGATATTATACCGGTAATACGAGCAATCGTAGGTAATGCCTTTAAAAATGTTGAGTTTCAACAAGATGGAGCTCAAGTTCACGACGTTTTGATTGTAGGTCATTTTTTGGAAAATATTTCTCCCAAATGGTGGATTGGTAGAAGAGATGCGATAGAATGGCCACCAAAGTCACCTGATATGACTCCTTTTGACTTTTTTTCTGGGGATACTTTAAAAGCAAAATGTACGAAACCAAATCCAACGACATTGATGATCTAAAGACAAAAGTTCGTGAGATATTGAATCAAGTAACTCCTGAAATGTTGCAAAATGTCACAGGTGAAATTTATTTTCGGTTGGGACGTTGCCATGAAAATAGTGGTTATTAATTTGAGTAGAAGAAGAACTAAAAACTTCTTTAATTTGAACAAAAGTTTTCCTGCAACAAGCACTCTCAAGATGAAAGGCGAAAGGGACTTATCTCAAACAAGTACTTTGAAGGTGAGGGGCAAGGAAACTCCTCTTCAACATGCACCTCGAAGGAGAGAGCCAGGTTACTTTTGTCAAAGAAATACCCTTACGGGAACAGAAAACTACTACGTCCACGTCATTGTTTCTGCGTAATGCCAAAACTAGTTATTAACTTTGAATAACTAGGAAGTTTAAAAGATAACGTTATCTTTTCAAGATATTAGACCGTTCCGGGATTTCTAGAACACCCTATATGAATGTACATTTTTATTGCTTTGAAAATTAACAAAGAGAGTTGAATTTGAATACGACATAAATCATGAAAATTATATTCTTATCATAATACAATTAAAATATATATTATACAAAATGTATGAAATTGTATTACACTAAAAAAATATCTAATAAATTTTTCATACAGTATTTGATAAATTATATCAAATTTCATTTACATAAATTTAGACATATAAAATCAGTATTAACAATTACAAGGAATGTATGAGAAAAACTCTAACAAATATTAGGACTCTTGAGGTCCAAAGAAAATTTTTGTGCTCCTGGTAAATCGTCTTCTAGAAAGTCAAAGCAAAATTTTTCAATTATCCAAGTGTACCAAACACTTAAAATTAGAATTTTTATTAACAACAGACCCTGATAAGCCAAACAAAAGTGAAAGCGAAAAATCGACTAGGGATAATTGAATTGCATTACATTTTAGTGAGTTTAATCATTCTTATTTCGTTATTGCAAGATTCATTATTTGTTATAAAATGTGACACAAATAAACTAAGTTCTTATGCAATTAATTGAGGCGGCTGTTTAAAATTCTGCTGTTTTGAATATTGGGGTAAATTCACGATGATTAGTTTTCAATTACATATCACTAAGAATTATTATTTGTTTCAAAAGTCGGATATATGTTTTATGTTACAATTTTATAATTAATTTTTATTCAGAATTCACCAAGTAACGTTAATTTTTTTTTATAAAACTATTTGTTACCATGAAACTTATTAAAATTCATTTAGGTGCTATATAATTTGAAATTTCTGTTTCCAGAATTTAATAATTGGATATGAGAAACTACGTGTGAAGCAAGCGGCAACTGAAATTCTTAATTCATTAAACTAACATTGTAATGTTAAAATAATCATAATAGATTGGCATAAATAACAATAAAACTACAGAGAATATAAACATTAAACTAACGATTACAGTTTGCGATGTAGGAATGATACAGACCAACTCCATATTAAAGATAGAAACCAAAGTTGAATAAACTATTATATTCAACGTTGTACAAGCATCGGTAATCAATGTTGATTAAACGTTAGATTGTGACGTTGGATAAACAATCGAAACCAACGTTTAAAAGGTATTGGTAACGAACATAAGATCAGCGTTAGTCTTGAACGCTACATAAAGGAGAAAGACTAATGTTTTATAAACATCGATAATTAACGTTTGTTAAACGTTGGCCAATAATAATAATGTTGGAGTGGCCTCGAAAATTAACTATTTAATACGTAAGTGGGTAAAATCAACGTCATTCTGACTTTTTTTTCAAACGCCGATTTGACTTTGTCCAACGTCATTCTAACGTAAATCTGACTGACTTTTTCTACGTGGAATATTTCAGACAAGTTTACTCGGAAATATTCAGAAAAAGGCAGCGGTTTAAAAACTGGAAAAAATTTTAAGTGATACGTGATGA
>JABFQD010006211.1:0-10003 GCA_022817045.1 Psix sp. ZL-2020
GAATTTGATGTATTATTTTTCTTCGTGTGGCAACTTGCAGCAATGTAAATGATTTATGATATTTTCAACATTCGTTACAACTTAAAAAATTATATGCACACATAACGTTAATTACATATATTTTATTGAGGAGGAAATCACGTAAAAAATCATTGCTTTACATAAAATTGGTAACAACGATTTAACAATTATTCAGTGTTAATATACGAACGAGTTTTTATATAAAAAAACAAATATTTTTATAATCT
Source organism: Psix sp. ZL-2020 (assembly GCA_022817045.1). Lineage (NCBI taxonomy): Eukaryota > Metazoa > Arthropoda > Insecta > Hymenoptera > Scelionidae > Psix > Psix sp. ZL-2020. Next base: position 249 of record JABFQD010006211.1, read on the forward strand.
CGATAAAATTGAATAATAGGTTTTACTTTTCTTGCTCACACAAACATAATAACGAAAAACAATATGCTTCTTTAATAATTAACAGATTTTATTTTTAATAGTATGTACATCACAAATAACTGTCTAAATGTTCTTACAAATCGGAATTCATTTTTACGTGAAAATTAACACTGGTTAAATTAGTCCGAGAATTAAAAAGTAAATAAATTTTAATCACATGTGGTTTCTCAAGGTAAAACAAAATATATTATGAAGTGATAAAAAATGATAGCAAAAATTACATTATGAGAAATAATATAGATGTAAGATATAAGCAGGAATCATTGTTAAAAAATAAAATTTATTTCACCTTCCTTAAAAACAAAGCATATGGGTAACCTTTTGAGCTACCACTATGTTTTTTGAAAGATAAAATCTACACGATTTACAAACAACTAGTTGAATGTTGGCATCCCTTGTTTCTGATTTGGGATACCAACTTAAAACTAGTTTGGTTCTGCTATGAGCTACTCTTGATATAATATAAGATTTGTCCACAGTAGATTTATAAAGAGTACTTATTTGCAGTCACATTTTGGATTCTATAGTAAGAAAATAATACAAGTTAGATGATTTCTTTTACTTTTATTATCTGTTCTTAGGGGAAATGAGAGTTTAAAAACACGAGTTTTACTGATTTTGCTTAACAAACTAAAGTCGCTTTAGTTTATTTCTTAATAAACTTCAATAAGTTTTTATAGGATTGTTGACACATAAGCCCTAATAAAATTATATTTACACTCACTTCATGTAACGGTATAGATACATTATTACACATTTTTCCGAAATTTGAATAACTTTTAATCTTAGATATTTAATTATTTTCTGACAAAAATTGTTTGGTACAAAAACACTTTTTTTTAAATTTATTGTATTTTTGTTATAAATAAAATATAAATATTTTTGACATTAAACAAATATAATTTCTTTTCATATGAACTTGCCTAAAAAAATTTTCTTTTGTATGTTTACTCTTAAAACTATTTCTTAAAGTAAAAATAATTATCTTTATTTCGAAACGACTTTTTGAAATACATAAAAAAGAATTTCCATTTACAAATACGTGAATTTTTATAGCTATAATCCATAAAAAGTGCAATAGAAGTTATGATTTTTTTACAAAAAGTATCAAGCTGAAAGTGTTACATACATATAACAATCATTATTCAAAATGTGTCTTGTCTATTATAATGTACGTTAGAACGTCATTTTGATTAGTCTTAATAGCTTGCTCTAATTAATATTATTTCATCCAAAAAAACATTACGATAAATACACTATCATTATTCATAAAATAATGTTATACTTTTGCCCCTTAATATTAAAAAGACGCAATATAATATCTATAACGATAATAAAGTAATTAATCGACGTATCACGATTCACCTTTTTCTCTTAAAAGTGCAAATTTCTCCACGTGATTCGATCGACCTTATAAAACTGCAATATAATAATTAAACTGACTCGCTTAATTTATAGTTTTATTTGCGAGTTCTTCAAAACTATTCATTTCAACTGAGTTTTTCTATGTTTGAAACAAGGTCTCGTCATAAAATAATATTATCCTGTGTAATTTGAGGAACAATTAAAAGTATCGGCAAGCGGTCGAGAGGGAAAATGTTCCAGACAATATCACCTCTCAATATGATAAATTTAAGTCATTGAAAACGACAGCAAGGTCTCACAGATCTCTCTCATCAAGATCGGAGAAATCTGAGTTCCTTCGTCAGATTCATTGTTTGAACAGCTTAGTTTATTTCGTGATACTTTGTGCGAATTAGTCTGGTTCTGCTGTTCATGCCGAACGTCACGATCCATTCACCACCTAAGGTTCTCATCTGCGAGGTACATGTTTCGAATTTACCTCTCGAAGAAATTGGCTGTGAAAAAATATTGCAGATGAAGAGACGTAAAGAAACCTGAAAAATCGATCGAGTTGCGAGTGATACATGCAAATTTAATTTTTCGGCACAAACAAACTTTGTTGGTAATTGTGATAAATAGTATTATCGACGCAGCTTGGTTTAAAAATTATACTTACTATGCATTGGATAAACACAATTACGTAATCCGTTTATCAATATAATCGTTAAGCGTTCTCTGAAACTTCGAACGCCAGTCGCGATTGTTCATGTGATTCGACAATTGATCTCGCTCAGAAGTCGGACTAATCTTCTAGTCATCTAAAATGGATTCAGGTGAAATAATTGATATCACGGATCTATCTATACGCTTCCGTACAAAAGCTTTGCAAAATTTTATCAAACAACGTTCATTCGCTAAATCGCTTGCTGCTGATTAATCAAAGCAAATTGAAGATATTAACTTTGTTCGTCTACGCGTGAAAGTCATCTCTATTTGCGATTTTTATCAGCTGTCTCAAATGAATTATATGGCTGATTACATATTTCTTTCGCTCATCCTTGAGAAGATTAAACAAATGAATGAACGAGTCACATTTTACTATCGAAATTTAAGAAATGAAGAAGAAACGGAAATGAAAATCGACTTTACTTAATTGCTAATCATTCAATGTCGGATTTGGTGTTCTTACGATTCACCTCTGGCTTTGAACATGCCACAATGGAAACTGTTTGTTTGTGCCAAATTTTTATTGCGATTTATTAGAGAGCGCAAGGAGCTTGTAGTTGCAGACGCATTAAAAAGGTATCATTTTTAGACGAGTCGTGCGACGAGATGACGCCAATTATACCTGAACTGGTAGTTAAAAGGCCGATTTATCAGCAAGACGAACTTAATAAGATAAGCCAATATTCAACACCGTCTAACACTTGTAAGTAATTCGTATAGTTTGTTTTCAAAATAAAATTCAAATTCTCATAAAGTTTGCACTCAAATCACATATCAACTTTAACTCAATTAACTATTTCATTTGAATTTCATTCACTTAAATAACATAAGTATTTGTTACTAACATAAATACTCCAAATTACAATTTATTTTTGAATTCATTTATTTGACAAAATTGTAATTTTATAAGCATGTTTAAAACATTTTTACAATCAGAAAAATATGCGTATTTTTAAATCTATTGCGTTACAAAGTACTGAGTTTTATCATTTTTATAACTCTAAACGTTATTTAAACAGTGTATATAGTTGAAAAAATTGCACAAGCAGAATAAATAACTGTCTTACGATGTCTTGTACTATTGCCAACATAATATACAATACATGCTTTGCGGAAGCATCTTTGTTTAAGTTATCAAATGAAACCAGTTATTAATCTATGTTTTTTGATAATAAAGTCTCAAGATTTATTTCAAATTCTCGATAGTGATTCATGAGTCTGCTTTTCAAATTAAAAAAAATGTGAGGATTTCAAATAATAACGAATATCGATCATGATATACAATTGAATTAAATCAAGCAATATTATTTTGTATTATTATTATATATAAATAGATTTTACTTTTAATTATCAAAATGTAAGGAATAATTCCAAATAATACTAAACAAGTGAATCGCATGAGTTTTATTTCAAAAATGCATGTAAAACATGCTGAAGATAAGAATACTGATTACACACTCTTACATTAAGATAGGATAAAAAATGAACTGTGTTTGTTCAAAAATGCAAACAATATATTCATTAAAGCGTCGAACTTTAAACCAAATGTCAAAAATATTAATACAACTTGTTTAGTCAGGAATACATTGAAAAACTCATTGGACGATTTCATCGCGCAAGGATGTCTCAGGAGCACAATACCAGCGATAGACTGGCTTTTCCATTACAAATGGAAAGAAGACTTTTTCGGCGATGTTGTAGCAGGTGTTACAGTTGCGATAATGCACATACCTCAAGGTTTGTTGAACAAATACATAAATAGTCAAGTACAGATAGATACAAAAATCAACACAATGCTTATAATTCTACAGGAATGGCGTATGCTATTTTGGGAAATGTTCCACCGATAATAGGAATATATATGGCATTTTTTCCAGTACTTGTATATATTTTCTTCGGAACTTCTCGTCACAACTCTATGGGTATTTATTTGAAATAATTGTTAAAATTGTATGATTATATTTTGAGTATATAAATTATATGAAATAATTATATGAACGGTTGTTTAAATTAATAGCAATTAAAAATTGTAATGACTTGACTTTTAAAATATTCTTTTCATTTTGAATTCAGGTACTTTTGCTGTAGCTTGTATGATGACTGGAAAAGTAGTTTTAACTCATACAGAAGTCAAAGCACCAGATTTAGGTGTTGATTCCATAGCTGCCAATACCACTCAAGTTCCGACTCCACAATACAGTGCCACAGAAATAGCTACAGTCGTTACTTTAGCAACAGCTTTATATCAGGTATTTTTCCTTGTTCGGAATGTAATTGTCTCATTTCTTACCTATAGAGAATCTTGTTTAACAACTGCCAAAAATCTGTTTTTCAGTTGGTTATGTATTTTTTTCGTTTTGGCGTTATATCATCTCTTTTATCGGAGACACTAGTAAGCGGTTTCACGACGGGAGCAGCAGTTCATGTACTGACGTCACAAATAAATGACCTCTTTGGTCTATCTTTACCTAAAAGAAGAGGGATTTTTAAAATTATTCTCGTAAGAAATTTACCATTCAATTCAAACGCAATTTCAATATTATTACAATAAATATCTATTTGGTATATTAATATATGGTATTTATAGATTTTGCAAAATTGAGATCAAATATTTGTTGCATAGTTTAAGTCAAAATTACAATACTTCTTGCAATAAATTATTACAATCTTTGTTTAACATAAAACCGGACTTTCTTCGTATCATAATTGTTTTGAATAGTTTCAACAATCTTTTTGTTATCAATTTGGCAATACAAAACAGCGTAAAGCAGTTTATTTGTCAAAGTGAAATTGGAGTAGTAAAATGTCTACTCTAAAATGTTTGATTACAATTTCGTGACTTATTTCAGCAAAAAATAAGGTTTTTCTCTGGTTGATTACATTGAATATCTGTCGCGAAATCGCGACAGTTTTATGACATTGCATAATTTTTTTACAGTAGCACTTCCATAATCGTTACACAATCCATTGAAACAATCTTAGAACAATTATGATGTAAATGGTTTAAATTGTTATTGAGCATGGTTATATGTGTGTAGCTGTCAATATGATATATGACGTTAATGAATTATAGTTGGATCAATATAAAACGATTGGCATCTTTTCAGACTTACATTGACGTAGCCAGTAACATCGATCTTGTAAATACAACAGCAATGATAGTTTCAGCTGTAACATTAGTATTATTAATATTCAATAATGAGATTATAAAGGTTAGTAAAGCAAATAGAAACTATTTTTTGTACAAAATATGTTTTAAGTAATAAATTCAATGTAACAAACAATACATAAGAAAGTTTTATGTAAATGAAAAATATACCTTTGGGACAAATGCAGTTCACCAAAGATAGTTCAAATAACTAGAATAAAATTCATGTAAGATTTTGAAAAAATGCAATAAAATTAAAATTATATATTATAATTATCGTGAATATTTATTTCAGCCAAGAGTGTCAAAAGTAAGCGCGCTACCAGTACCAATAGAAATGATATGTGTGGTTCTTGGAACTTTAGCTTCTTCGTACTTAAGCCTGACAACAATGTATGATATTCAGACTATCGGAGAAATACCGGTAGGGTAAGGAGCAGTAATTTATTTTAATGTCGTTGATTTTATTGATCAGCTTTATTTCTTCTTATTCTTTTATTTCAGCTTACCGGAACCAAAGCTTCCGCCATTTTCTCTTTTCACTAGTGTACTAGTGGATGGCTTTGTAATAACTATGGTCATATACACCATATCAATGTCAATGGCATTGATATTCGCTCAGAAATTGAATTATGAAGTAGATCCTAATCAAGAACTGCTGGCACAGGTTACTTCTTACAGTATAATCATTTTTAGGAATCATTTAAAATTATTACCATTTTAAATAAAGTATATTCTGGATTAATTAAATTATATTTTTTTTATAAAGGAGCAGGAAGTAAAAAAACTTTGTTTTATTAATATGTTATAAAACTGGAATTTTATTAAACTAGTTTTATTTCAATATTTAATAAAAAAAATATCAAATTAATTTTGAATACATTTTTATTTCAATTGTTTATTGTAATTTTAAATATCTCTGATAATTTGAAGTATATATAGGTATAGATATAAAATAATCATAAACATAATAATGAATTGCACTTTATACGATTCTTTGACGTTTTCTCCGTATAACAAAACAATTATTTTAAGTAATATTACATTACATTGATATTTAACGCAATTGTTTCATCTCTTATTTTATGGACTATAAAATTCGTTTTAAAATACTCTCATTATAAAAAAAGAGCTAGATGAATACATGAAAAATGGTTATTTATTAAAAATATATATTAAATGAGGGAATTGCTTAATGTGTATAATCAATTATAATTAATAATTATTATTACGTGAATTACTCAATAAAAATATGTTTGATGTAAATTTTCGTTTCAAAGTTAATGATCATTCTCATTTCTGTTCACAAGATGGAATTGTACAAACACATTATTTATAATACAACATATTTTCTCGTTGCATTTTTGCATGATTTTTTATTCTGTAACCTCAATAGTTTTCTATTGCAAAAAGTATATTCATTATGTAACTTTAATTTAATAAGTTTATTTATGCAAACTTTTAAGAAAATAAGAATTATTTCGCTAGCTCTTCTTAAAACAATGACGTAATAAAAAATGATAACATTTCAATAAAGCAATCGAACCGAGAACAAGTTTCACATTATCGATCTAAATTTCTATTTTTCTCATTACTAATTACGTAAATTAAACACAAAAACTAAGAAGTCTTTTTACTCCACTCTGATTTATAATAAAATATTACATAAATGAAAAAAATGAGTATGTTTTGGTATCGAGGAAGATAAAAATGTATTTTCTTTTTTGTAATCAAAATTACTCTTAAGCCGAAGGCAAGAGTTGTAATTGTGACAGAAAAAGAATTCATCTTTATTTTTTCTTACTATACAATAGTTCTGTAAATTGTATTTACCACACTATGTGACGTAAAACGTTGTCTATTTCTATTTTCAGGGTCTGGGTAATTTTGTCGGATCATTCTTTTCTTGTATGCCATTTTGTGCTTCACTATCCAGATCAGTGATTCAACAAACTGTCGGAGGCAAAACGCAATTAGCAAGTCTCATTTCCTGTGGTATTTTACTATTTATTTTACTATGGATTGGACCATTTTTTGAACCACTGCCTAGAGTAAGTTTCTAATTCTGCAAGTTTTCTTTTTATTATTTAAATGTGATACATTTGATAAAAAATGAGCAGCGCTATAAGAGTTTTTAAAATGAAAAAATAAAATTTCATATTTATTAAAATGTTCTTTTAATTATTTAGTGTGTTCTAGCAAGCATCATAGTAATAGCTTTAAAAGGGATGTTATTCCAAGTAAAAGATTTTGTACGATTTTGGCGTCTATCTTGGTCCGATGCAGCTATTTGGATGGCTACATTCTTGGGTGTAGTTATTCTCGATATCGAATATGGTCTTCTCATAGGTGTCGTTCTCTGTCTTTTCAATTTGTTGGTCTTATCTATTCGACCGTATTCTTGCAAGTTGGGCCTGTTACCTGGAACTGAATTATACTTGGACGTCAAAAGATACAAAGGAGTATGATCGAATAGTAACTATTTAGATAAAATTATGAGATTTATATTGTTTCACACTGAGAGAAATTCTAGACGAAAATGTACTATTTCTTATACCACTGCGGACTTTTTGTAGTAGATGACAAAAACTAACTTTTAAATGGCAAATTTTTGCTGTTAAAAAAAGTAAAATTTAATTTTTTTCACTGAATTTTACTATGTTTCGTAGTAAAAATTTGCGATATAAAAGTTAGTTTTGTCATCTACTACAAAAAGTCCGCAGTAGTATGGAAAATAGTAAAATTTCGACTTTAAAATTCTAGATTTTCGTCTATAATTTCTCTCAGTGTAGAAAATTAAACTTATTAGAGCTTACATTCGGAAATTAAAATTTTATTCTATACTTTGGTATAAAATTGATAAAATTATTTTCTAATATGAACTTCTTTTCTACGGTGCTTTTAAATGGACAATTTACATGAATAATTAATTATATATTAAACCTCATATATAATATAATTAAATTATGTTTACTTATAATAATTTCAATTTCAGACCGTGGATCTTCCTGGAATCAAGTTATTTCACTATTGTGGAGGGCTTAATTTCGCTTCTAGACAGCATTTTCGCAACGCAGTATACAAAGTTGTAGAAATAATACCACAAAAGGAGTTAAATCGACGAACAAAATTATTGGATAGTGGTATTGAATCTTTTAATGAAAATAAGGTATGATTATACAAATTACACATTTCATAATATCATTTTAATATCGTTGAAATCATGATATTCATTTTCGAGACATTTCGCAAACCGAGACAAATTGCCATAGAGTGGCGGTAGCTTAGCTCGTTATACAGGATTTCATTTTGCTTAAAGTTATCATCGCATTACAAAAAGAATCATAAGTGGCATAAGTAGCAAAGCAGACATACAAGTTGAACTCGGCTTAGCTATGCAAACTGTCGCTCCCCCCCTCCCCCTTTTTGTAGGAATTTATCGTTGAATTCCTATGTAATATATAACTTAAATAATATTTATTATTATAATTATTTGAATTAAAACTAAAGGCACAAATCTGCAGAGTCATTCTTAATAGAATTCCAAAATAATTGTTTAGTGTCTGTACAAAATTAAAAAAATATTTTATTTTTATTAAACTTCTTGTTATTTTTATAATAACTATTTATTAACAAAGATACATTAATGTATTATAAGTATAAAACTTATAATTATAAATAACCTATTGTATATAATATGTAATATATAATATATAACTTAGAATTTTAAACAGAATAAGTTTAAAATTATAACCGAAGTATTGGACGAAATAAACAGACTATCGTTAGAAAGTTCTTCGACACTTAGCAACAAGCAATCGTTTATTTGGCGTGACATACAACAATGAGTCTAATGCGCAACGTACTTAGCGCATCAAAAATTTCGTTATGCTCGATATTAAACAATGATTAGAACATTGAAATATCTTCATAAAATATTCCCCAATTTTGACAAATTTTTCTAGAGACCATAAAAAATAACATTATAGCTGACTGTATTTAAAAACAAAAAGACTCGTTTATAATTTTTTCTAGAGGGTATCGCCATATATATGTCGCTCAAAGAAAATGTTAAATATTTCTTAAGAATCATTTAATGTTTGTTCTTTTAAAACTTTAAAAACCTGTTTCAAGATACTTTTATTTAACTTCAATTTGTTGTATTATCATAAGATCAGAATCGCAAATTAACCCAAAAATAGTTATGTACGCGATCGTTTTAATCACGCAACAATGAAAATGCACGATCACTCTTGGTTTAAATAACTGACACTATACATAAAATACATGACTTTCGTTCACAAGAATTCACTCAACAGAATTATAAAACATACATTTTTCAATTAAAATAAATACATTAAACGTGTCTATATTATAAACTATCTCTATTAATGAACATTACCTCACATTAACTAACATATCATTTTATTTATTTACTTATTATTTTAAAAAAATGTTTTAAATGTAGGTATTTATA
>JABFQD010006212.1:0-10002 GCA_022817045.1 Psix sp. ZL-2020
GAGTATGCTACTTGCTGTTGCGCTATATGTCACGACGCGTGCAGACGCTCGCGGAAGGCTCAGATAGCAGCGCGTTGAGGGGAGTGCGGTGTCGATATAGTGGAGTGTTATAAGGGGGATGAGTGAATGAAGTGAGGAATAATGTGGATGGAGGTGGTGTATTGGGGAGAGGGGGGTGGAGGGGGGAGGTGGGGGGGGGGGGGGGGGGTGGAGGGGTGGGGGGGGGGGGGGGGGGGGGGGAGGAGGGGGGGGAGAAAAAGTGCGCCGCGAAAACAGGAGAGAAAATTGTCGTACGACTTACAGGGACGGCAATAAATCAATGAATTTGACTAATATTCGTTAAAGTGGACGCCAAATTGATCAATTTAAAGGATAGCGTAAGAGCAATCACGCCCTCGTGGTTTCTAATAATAGATATCTCGGTTATTAGTCGCAGCCTACGGTTCGTGCGAAGCGTCTTATAAAGTTGAAGGAGACAAACTGCAGCACATGTTGGCCGCTTAAGCACGCGCCGTCGCGTTCATTTTGATTTCGTTCCAGCGCGAAGACTGATTTAGCGAGATAACGCGCCGAGCGGCGCGTAAAAAGTGCTCGCCTTACACGTGTTGCCGGCCCAATCTAATCGCTCGCGTGAGATGAAAAAATATAGCAAACATAAGGGGCGCCTTCTTACCCCGCCTGCTCGGCTCCGACCAGGACGACGCTCCTGAATTATTAATGGATCACATGCGCGCGAGTTATTTCATTTTTCAGCACTCGCTATCGTTTCGCCGGCGCAATAAATATTGAAACATATTTGTAATACATAACGCATTTTTCGCCGTATACTTTATCCTTGCGCACGTAGGCTAACAGGTAGCTGCTCCATATTAAGTTTTGCCAGCGCGTACTAGTTCTTATAATCGACAAGCAAAAAGTGATTATACGTGCGAGAAATATTACATGACGGCAAACGCCCACCTTCCAGGCGCCGCGTTTCCACCGATGACATTTTTTGACACTCCTGAAAAACATAACAAATCTGACGCAACCGCTGCCCAGACTGTCTTTCATAAAATCGCATTTATATTCACCTCCAATATCCCACTCGAACCGTTCCGAGTCGCTCTCCAGTCACTCATCGTGCTAACTAATTATTGCTTCTGCTTTCCAGAGACAATCTCTATCGACTCACACTCAGCTCTTTGACCAAACTGGAACATGCAAAGTGGCCAGCGCCTGCCAAGACGTCCACCACTTGTCAAGAAAAAGGACAGAGCGTCGACAATTGTCGCAACTACATCAAAGTCCTACTCAGCAATGGGACGAATCTTTTCACATGTGGAACAAACGCTTTCAGTCCATCCTGCACCACTAGAGAAGTGAGTAGCTCCGGGCGTTGCAAATCATTTTGCAATCACTGCGTGTGTGGCTTTTTATTAACATTGTTAACGCCGCTGCAACAGATTCCTCAGCGCTGACTCTAATTACTCCTAGCTGTCCCCGCAAAGGCCACGTTCAGACATTTCTTTTTCTACTTCTTCGCCATAGCGATATCAACTGTGTTATTATTCATATGTAATTATTTATTGCTGCGTCTTAATGCTCGAGGTATAGATGTCGCTAGAAAAAATAGCACTTCCATGTATCGATTCGAATCGTCTCTATTTCAGTTTGTGCATTTTTCAAAATCTTACAAACGTGATTTTAAGATAACGATTATGAATCAACTATTGTATTAGTAGTCCTTTCTGGTACCTCATTTCTAAAACAGAACGCTCGCTTGAATTGAAAGTTTCGACACGTTAAGTAAGATACGAAGTGTGCCTGAAATTAAGACAAACCGCAACTGTTGTTATTTGTAGTAGAACAGTAAATAAGCCTCGTGAGGATTTCAATTAAGCGAACTGAAAGAGTTGTTTTTTGGAAATACAGTTATCAGATGGAACTAAACGGTTAGATTTAATTTTGAAATCAAATATAATTCGAATTTATCATCGATGGGGAAAAGTTGACTTTAAAAACCTGAATGTATAAAAGAGACAAAATATACATGAATAGAATGTTTTATTTGTATAACAAAGAAGTTAGGTTTTTAGTGTGAAATTACAAATCCCCGGTGTAAAGTCATTTTAAAAATGTGTTTCAAAAATCACCAGCACTAATATTTTATTCAATATGTATTCTTTTTTTAAACTGCATTTCATTTAGATACATTAATTATCTTATATTAAGATGTAATTATCATTTACATTTAAGATATTTAATCTTCAAAAAGAAATATTTGTGAAAACTAGAATATTACAATATGTACATAAAAAATCTTTCAAACAAGTCTTAAGTTAAGTCACATTTGGTATCTTTTCAACCATTTAAGTCTATAAATATTTGTCTATTTCTAGATCGAAAAAATCAACAGCGTGACTAGAACAGTCAGCGGGATCACGATATGTCCTCATTCGCCCTATGCAAACGTCACAGCTCTCCTGGGAAGATCGCAGTCCAGAAGTCTATTCTCGGGAACTCCCACTGATTTTTCTGGATTAGACATTGGGATCTTCAGGAAAGTCTTCACGGAGACCGAATCACACAGTTTACGCACACCTCAATACGATGCCAAGTAATTGTCTTTTACTCACACTTGTGGTTGTTAATGAAAATTACGCCTTTTCATGTGTACGAAAAACTCTAGGCTATCATGTTTATGTCTTTTCTGATTGTTCCTAGTTTTTTTTCCTTTTAGAATGCCAAGGAAATTGTTGATAACTTATAATTATATCCACAATTTCAGCATCTTTCCTCATTTTACATAAAATGTATTGTAATAAAAATACCGAGTTTTTCTGGAATAAAAATAGTTTGTTGTTTGTAATATACAGCCGCTTACTTGAACGAACACATTTATTCAAATGTTTTTCAACTTGGTATGCAAAATATTTCGCGTTTTCTAAAAATAATAACTTCCAACTATATTTTTTGATAAGTTTGACAAATGTTTGTAAATCTCGTCGGCTTAACGAGTCGTTTTCATTGGCGATAAATTCAACTAATTGTCTTTTTCTAGATGGTTAAACGATCCCCAGTTTGTTGGCAGCTTCGAAACGGATCAACACGTTTACTTTCTCTTCCGAGAAACTGCCGTCGAATATATTAATTGTGGCAAGGTACTTAGTTTGGTTTTAAAATGATCTAAATCAAAGATTATAAATAACAACAGTCAGTCCAGCTGGCGTATCAAAATGACGAGTGGTTAAACAATAATTTGTCCCCCGCAGAAAGTCTATTCGAGGATTGCGAGGGTTTGCAAAAGCGACGTCGGAGGAGCGCCGTTTGTGAAAGACGTTTGGACGACGTTCAGCAAAGCGCGCCTCAACTGTTCCATTCCTGGCGAATTTCCATTTTACTACGATGAAATTCAAGGTGCTGTTTATCACCCAGCCGAAGGGATTGTTTATGCCACTTTTACAACTCCGAGGTAATAGCTTCTAATGATGAATGACGATACAGTTTCATAGTCCCATCGCATGAAAAAATAGCCAAGTAGTAGAAATTTATGAGACAGTTGGAAATTTGCAACTTATCAATGTAATAAGTAAAAAACGCACTAATACAAGATTAGCCGTACAATTGATTAGCAACAGTTCAGCTAGTTAAGACAAAGATTTCATCTTAAAAGAACAAGTAACTTCATAGCAAACCTTACGTCATAATTTCAAAGTACATTTTGTCTTTCTGCTGGCCGCAGCTAAACTGGACGAAGGTGGTAAAGTTACATTAATCGATGTAAGGATCCGTCAATGTTTCTAGCAGTAAAATAATGTCTTGTGTTTATTCAGCAACGCCATTGCTGGCTCTGCCATCTGTGCCTTCAATATGTCGTCGATAATTGCGTCCTTCGAAGGAGATTACAAGAGCCAGGGCAGCCTCGGCACGACTTGGGAGAGGGTGCAAGTTCCACGAAGTCGACGCCAACAGTGCGAATCGTCCATTCCGGAGCGCAGGATGAACTTGACGGACCGCAAAAGTTTCGAAGTGGTAGAATTTATCAAGTACCAGTTGATGGACAGTGCCGTGCAAAGCACAACGCTAGCGCCTTTGCATACTGCCATTTTGGAGAGGTGAATTGAAAATTGATATATGTGAAAGTACGGAAACGCCGTTTGCCTAATCTGATTAAAAGTGTGGCCATTTTTAAGAAGGGGCGAACACGATAAGAACGTGAATTCGTGGATTCTGCTGTGGCAATAAATCAAACGCAATTTTTGTTCGATTAGATAAGGTGTAATTTGTTTGTTGCAGATACACCCACATTGCTGTTGACATAATTGCTACGAAAAAACACCGCAGTGTGACAGTTTTATATGTAACCACGACGCAAGGTGTGATTAAAAAGTTGTCGATTCTGCCGCAGAGCCAGGAAACTTGTCTGATCGAGATTTGGGGACCTCTGCCGTCTCCGATTTCAACGATTCAATTTTTGAAGGATACTAAAAGTCTCTACATCGGAATGGACTCCGGCTTATTGAGGTTTGTGATGATCAACGACTTTACATTCCGATCGTAAATTAAGTATGCATGAAATGTTTGTCGTTCATAAATAAACGGTTAAATGACGTTTCAGAGTTCCGGCTAGTAGGTGCCATAGACATAAAGGACGTGATTCGTGTTTAAATGCAGAAGATCCTTATTGTGGATGGGATGAGTTGCTGTCGGAATGCACAGAGGCTCCGAATCAGAACCATTCAGCTCTTCAATGGCAGCAAAATATACTTTCTTGTCCGGCATTAAATAATCCAATTAATGGCGGATGGAGTGCCTGGAGTGCATGGCATACATGCTTACATGCAACTACTGACCAATCATACGCTCGCTTTTCCCAACCGCACGGTCAATCTTATGAATCTAATGAAGAAGTATGATTTGTTAGCCACTTCCTTCTAAATTTTAACACATAAACCGATCTTTCATCTCTTTCATTTATAAATAGACAGACTCGCAAGTGATAACGTTAAATTAATTCAACTTGCCGCTCACAATTTTGTTCTAATCTGGAATTTAACTATTTCTTAGTTGATCAAATTATTGTATATGGATTTTAATGATATTGATGATTTTTTTGCAGAAAATGGATAAATGCCAATGTCAAACGCGCGTTTGTGATAATCCAAAACCGCAGAACGGAGGTGCGCAGTGCACAGGCGCAAGTGTAAAAGTGGCTAATTGTACTGTCCATGGAGGCTGGACTGCTTGGTCCGCGTGGTCGACCTGCTCGAATACATGTGGATTTGCTATGAAAACACGCAGACGAACTTGCACCAACCCGGCTCCTGCTTTTGGTGGGCGAGTGTGCTTAGGTTACCACCACGACGAGACCCTGTGCATTAATTTACCTCCCTGTCCCAGTCCGACCAAACAAGTTGACTTGTCCCAGAACGGGCAATGGTCGCCTTGGAGTTCTTGGAGTGAATGTTCTCGGATCTGCAATGGTGGTAATAAAACATCTGCTTTCGAATTCTATTGCGAGTATTTGAGGAAATATAATAAATGTGTGATAGTAAAATAAAATAAAAGAAGCTTTTGTACCGTTTTGACGAATCAAAAGTAATCGTCTTGGAATACCATGTTACGGTTTATATTCATTTTTATATTTCCTTTTTTATGTTTTATTATAACGCTTTTTAATCAATCCTATGTGAACATGAACGGATTCTGATATTTTCATTTGGTGCTTAATGTAATTCGACTGTTTTTGTCTCTCTCCTCCTTTGATAAGTATTTCAAATGTTCCATTAGTTTAAGGATACATTTCTCTATTGATTGCTTTCCGAATCCGTAAATGTGATTTTACATTTAGGAATATAACTGTACTTTAAAACTAATTTAGAAATTAAAGGTGCTTATAATATAAAGTTCATCCAAATATAAAAATACCTTTTCATTTGACTTTTTACTTCAGATTACTAACATTTTCATTCTATTGAAATAAACACTTATTGTTAAGGACAAGTATTTTGTACAATTTCACTGTAGATACTCAGCGTCTCTATGAGCCTCTATGTATGAGGGATATTTACACAGCGCGAGTGAATCCATGTTTCATACGTTGACTGAGGCTACTTTCAGTGATGAATAAATATAACGTCTGCGAGAATTCAATTGTTTCTAAAAAGTAGCAGAAAAAGTGATGATAAGACTTTGAAGTGCCTGAGATGCCTAAAAAGATTATAGTATTAGTTGATGTAGATTAAAATAAATTGATATTCATTAACAGTAACCATTGAATTTGCTTCATTCATAATAGCAAAAACATTACAATCGTAAATTACTGAAACAGCAACCGGTTATTAGTTGTAACAATCCATTCATTAAAAATTAATGGTTACCATCGCTTGTTATACAACACTGCCGAGTAATTTATTAGAAACAAGGGCTGTACATAGAAAACAAGTTTTACATATCAATTCTGATGTATGTTTTCTTCCTGAACATGAATTTGGTGATACAAAATGGCACTCTTTTATCATTTTGAAATCAAAAATGTCTTATCATGGTCAGAATGATAGGTACATATTTAATTATACTTGCGTGTGTGTATATTCAATGATAAACACACGGGAATCAATGAAAAATGATAAGTGCGCGTTCAATGATACTAGGTGGGTGGATGTGTATGTGTGTATGTGCATGTGTGTGAGATAGTAAACACATGCGAATTAATAAACGAATCAATGAAGAAGCACATTTGAGATTCTAATCAGAATTATCATTCATTTATTGGTTCGATCTGATAAATATTGAAAATTTATTCTTCAGTAATGAAAATAAAAATTGACACACGATATTTCAGTAATACGACACAATATTGCGTAGGTCTACCGTAATTCTCGATCGAAAGAAAAATCTAGAGTCGATTTCATGTTTAAAACCCATTGCAAAAGTTGTAAATATAATTGAATAAAGTCTGTAGGATTTAAGATATTCGTTCGAAAATGCAACTGTATCAATTTTATATTTCAATAATCAATAACTTATTTGGAGTTATTCAATAAAAGTACACGTTCAGTTAATAAAGTTTATTTCCAAATTGCGCGAATGTTTTGGTTCATTATTTGCACAATACTATAATTAGTTATTAATTCAAAGCAAAGAACTTTTCTCAATCTCAACATCGACTAGAAATAAGTTTTAGAAAAACTAATTCATTTCATTTGCCTCGTGACTATTTGAGATTCTAATTGAAACCGTACATTCTACAATAAACACATATTTCATAGCATCAATTAAATTACTAAGCTATTGCAAACTCATTATAAAACTATAACGATGAATCAACATTAATCATGGTTACCATTTCAGGTCACAGAAATCGTACTCGAACCTGTAATAATCCTCCGCCCAGTGGAAATGGTTTGCAATGTCTCGGTTGTGACATCCAGGTAACATTCAGATTCCTTCTAACGTCCTCAATGATTTTTTTCATACACCTTTAATTAACCTCCTGATATTGGATATTTAAATAACATTCATTTTTATTGTTACACTTTAGATTGAAGATTGCAACACACACCCTTGTCCTGAGACACGAAAGTATTCCGGCTGGACTCCATGGCTGATGGTAAACGATCCCCAAGGTAGTGCGTCGTCCCTCGGTTACACCGAAAAGCGTTTCCGATTCAATTGTCGAGTTCAAACGGATGATGCATCGTCTGTAAAAATCCAAACAAAAGAAGAAGAAAGGTACTGCAGAAGCTCAGGGTCATGTGTAAGAGGCACTGGCACTTCAACGAGTAGTATAGATAATTCTATAGATGGCTGGAGTGAATGGTCCGCCTGGTCGACTTGCAGTAAAACACACGATACGGGATCTCAGTTCAGAGTAGGTTACATGTCTCCATTTGGCTATTTTTAGTCTATTAATAAATCATAGTAATTTGAACGTCACATCTGCATACAAAAGTCGAATTATGTCGTTATAATATAAACAATATTTTCCATATAAGATTATCAAATAAGCAATGCTAATGTACCAGCAAGTATGAAAGAAAAGAAAGGAACGAGGCGTGGCTAATATTCGGTTTGAAGGCTCTTCATTTGCGGAAAATAAAAAATCAATTTATGTTTCGAATCTCGTAATTTTACTCTCAAAAATGATATGCCATATTTTATTCAACGAAACATGTATTTATTGTAGGTAAGATCATGTGAAATAGGACCTTGTGAAGGCCCGACGATTGAAAACAGACTGTGTAATACGAGCCCGAATATTCGAAGTGACAAAGAAATATCAGGACAATGGTCCTGTTGGAGCGACTGGTCTGAGTGCTCGGTCTCTTGTGGGGTAGGAGTTCACTCTCGCACGCGAGAATGTTTGGGACAAAATTGTATAGGACCCAAAATCATTCGAGAGACTTGTGAAATAACAAGCTGCGAGTCTTTGTATGGATGGGACAACTGGACACCTTGGTCTGCCTGCACAAACGGCGATCAGCAGCAGCGATCCCGCAAATGTCTGCAGCCTAATGTCTGTCAAGGTCACAATCGCGAATTTCGCGATTGTTATCCCGAGTATCTAGACAATGGTGTGCAAATAGAATTAAATATATATTCAATAAAAAAATGATTCAAATTTTATGGTTAAATCAAATTATTTGATGTAATATTAATCTTTCATCTTTGCTTGTAGAAATTGCAAATGCTCTGCCAAGAAGTGATGAAATAGGAGGAATATCAGTGGGTGCTGTAATTGTAAGCTGCATACTTGGATTCATGATAGGACTAGTTTTGACCGCAGCTGTGTGTGTCTTGTATATCAAACACCAAAACAAACCACGCATTCCTAGTAATCCGCACTACATCACTAAACAGAACTCATATGTAACTGTACCGATGAAGGAAGTAAGTCGGTATTTTGTATTTGCCATATGATTTTGGTTGATATTCAAATGATGTCATTTATATACAATACATATTTTACCATTTCGATGTGCATAATTGATTTCATTTGCTTCTTGGATTAGTAGGCATTTAAGATAGGATATGCGAAAGATTAAAAGATTATTTAAGATTATTATGATTAGGATATTAATTGAAATGTAATTTAAAATTATGTTTATGCTCTATAGGTAAGCACAAAACGACAACCGAGCTTTTCAGGCATTACGAACGGAAACGGAACATTGCGAAAAAGTAATGGTGTTGGTGGAATTGGAAGTCCAAAGCTTTATCCCAAAAGTTTAGAATACGAGTCTACAACTCTCAAGCGGAATAGTCACGGTCAAACATTCAATCGGGCCGAACTCGAACAAGAAAAGTATTATTAGAAAAGAAAACAAAACGAAATGATACAATTCATACGGAACTGAGTGCAATAAAAATGACATATTTTTATAGGTTCATCAAAAGCTCATTTTTATAATTATAGAATATAATAAATTAAGTATTTAGATTAGACTCGAAAAAGGTGCAAACATTCCTGTTTGTAAATACGCAAATTAAACGGCTAAAATATCGATATTTCTTTTCACTTGATTACTGAGTAAACGGAAATTTAGAATACTTTTAATTATATTGAGAATAATTTAAATTTGAATATTAAAGATGTATTAATGTATGGACAGAGATGGAAATAGATTTTCGTTTACTGAGTAAAGTATATATGCATACAGATGATAAATAATTGAAAAGATTTTGCATTCATTTTTACTTGAGTAAAAAATTGTTCTTTAAATTTATGATACGTTATCATGATTGAAATGTGATTTTAATTTTTCCTCGTTTTTGACAGGAAATTTATTGCTATGTAAGATGTTGCATTTAAAAAATAATAATTAGTATAAAATTTGAACTCGTTTTTCTAAATGTCTGTAAGACAAATTTAATTTGTTTTTGTTAACGATACACGTACGTCCATTTATTTCTATAAATGTGTGTTTTAATAAAAATGGTATTCAAGTAGAAATGATGTAAAATCAATATAGAGATAACAAAAATCCATCGAATTTTTATGTGATATATTATTTATAC
>JABFQD010006213.1:0-10001 GCA_022817045.1 Psix sp. ZL-2020
CAAACGAAACTTTGTTGTTTTATTTTAATAATTAATTATTAGACAAATTATTTGATTCAAATTATTAACATCCTAATTATATAACTTCGCAAAAAAGTTTTATTTCAAAAAATGTATACATTAATTTGAATTTTTTACACGAATAGACTTTTTTAAATATACTTTTATTTAAATATAGTTGAAAGAAACAATTTTAACCAACCAACCTTCAATTTAAATTCTAATTCTGTGTGATATCCCGTTTTTTCACAGGTTATATTAACTTTGCCACCAAGTTCCATAGATAATGTGCCAACAACGATACCCTTACAATGAGCATAAGGAATCGTCATCGTATAATCTTCACCTCGAGGTAACATGTTAAGAACAGCAACTCCATCTAATATCGCGGATGTTGAGTTACCTGTCATAAAGAGGCACAAATGTAATACAATTAATTCCATAACATTTAAAACTAATAAATAAATTAGCCACAACAATTTTTAATCATTAAAAAATAAAAAATACAAGAATTTGTAAATTTATATATTTATCATAACATTAATTCTTACCATAAAACCTTGACTTTGCGATGATTGTTGCTCCGATAGCAAAACCATCTTGTCGGTTTGTAACGTAAAATCCTGATATTGGTGGATGATGTGACAACTGTAATGAAATTAATTTTCAATGAAGCATGATAAAATATATAAAATTAATATTGTGATTCATAAGTTTATATGTATAATAATTACAATAAATAATTAATTAATAATTACAAACTTTATCTTTAGAAGATTACCTGTTCTGCTATATAAAATGTACGAGAGCCATTCGGATGTTGCCAGTAACAACGAAATGTTTCTCCCAGCAGAGGATTATACGGTTTTTTCAAGCCTTGAGGTTTTTTGTAAAAGCCGGACAGATACCATTTAACAACAGTTTTCATACGGGTAAATGCATCATCTTCTAATACTGCCCTGTTATTTAACAATATACCCTCTTAATAATAAAAAAATTACATTGTTTATAAATATAATATTGATAGTATGCAAATGACAATCTTGGTAATATATGAAATAATAATATATTGTTCAAGGAAATATTTTATCGCACTAGAACTAATAATTTCATGTATAAATACTTAAAGAATGTCGTTTACTCTAACTATCGATCAAAGTTACGAAACGCTGAAGTCTAACTTTCATAGAGTAAATAACATCTCCGGAAGTTATAAACGTAAATAAAAATGTAATGCTTAAATCACAAAAAATAACAAGACAATAATTCCTCGAATGTCTTTTCGAACTCATTCATTAATGCATTCAAATATTTTTTTTTTTTCAAAATACAATATGAAATTATATTTACTGAGACAGAAGATCAGCGTGATAGTAGGAATCGGCAAGTTTTTCCAAAAAAGACCGTGGTTCTAGGATGAAAGTGGGCAAGACTACTTTGGAAAGATCCATCCCAGGCCTGACTTGTTTCATTAAGAACCATAATAGAGATTTCTGGTCATCTTGCAGTTCTGTCACTGTTTCTCCAGACTGCAAAAAAGAATTCACTGTTAAAATAAAACATTTTCAAGCAATAATAATTAATTATAAAATAATAATACAAACTCTACAATTCTCTCTCTCTAGTGATACACTATTATACAACTAAAAAATTAAAAAGATTGATAAATTTCCTCTCTCATAAACTGGCATATAAAATTGAAGTACAAGAAAGAAACGAACCGTTCCGAAAATTTCATTTTCGTTAGCAACATAGGGTGTCTCGATGATCTGCTCTGATTCTTCTTCCTTGGCCGAGGCTTCGGACTCGCTGTCTGAGGCGCTAATCTCCGCATCCGCAGCCACGCCGTTCTCCGGTTGGCTGATGTCGTCCAGGTCTGTGTGTGAGGTGTATACAGGATCTAGCGTTACTACTTGTCGGGTTTCATATTCTAGCACGTGGACAGAGGGTATGGTCATGCGCCGACCTTGGTTGGGGTTTGGGTTCGCCGCGCTAAAGCAAGGATACGAGTTGGGGGTCGAAGACCTGTGGCGCCCCACACCCGCCGAGTGGCTGTTTTCGACGAACTTGCTACTCGTGGGTGTTGGTGAGCGACACAAGATCTTCTCCCAGTAAGAAACCGCGTGGTACAGCTGGTGGAACATCGGGGTTGGAGAAGGACAATAGCTTTTAGTTTTGTTGGCATGAACAATCGGGGTCAAGCTGGAATTCGGACATGACAACAATCGTCGCTGAGAGTTTGTGGGCGAACGAGGGGTATAGTGACTGAGGTTCAGGTAAGAGGAACAGAGGCGCTCTTTTGGTCGACAAGTTTGTCGAGGCCAGCATAGAATCGGGGAAAGTCTGATTAGTTTGTCTAGTGCTTTTTTTTGTTCAAATCACTTTTTTCGTTTCTAATTTTTACTCGCGTTGAAACTTTAGGTCCGGTTCTCACATTAAAACTTCTTATAGGGTATAAGATCGAGGTGTAGATTAAGTTAATTGTAAACTGTGGTAATTGTTTAATTTAATTTTTAACAACCTAGTAATTAACTTTTCGTTTTCAAGTCATTTGGCCAAATTTTTGATAGACATTTTTAACGTGAGAGTTTCTACCTAAAGTCTTTTCTTTACACTAACAAAATGTAACTGTCGAGATAGCGACAGTTCAGGTTTCTACCTGGATTCAAGACCTCATTTTGGAGTAAATGTTTGAATTAAAAATAGCAAGTTAACAAAATCTAAGTTACAAATTATGTTAAATAAAAATTGTTTGTTTGTAACAGTGTTCTTTAATGATGTATTTTCAAAATTATACCTTAGAAAATAATTAATCAAAAAGTACGCAATATTATGCAAGAGATAGATGATCTCATGAATTTTTCACCTTGAACTGGACAATAAAACAGTATGTTAAAATTGCTGAGCAATTTTGATAAAATGTATACAAAAAACAGGATTCTTAGAATCCCTTTAGTCCACTCCATATTTGTTAAGGTCTCGGATGTATTGCAACATTCATTTTCCTGATTAAATTTTAGCTGTCATAATTCACTGGAATCAGTCTTCTAAACACGAGAGGTTGACATTGACAATATGACGATATTCATATCGACTCACGATGATAACTTTTTATCACATCAATTTGTAAATCAAGGAGGTACAATCTGAAGCAACATTATAACTTTCACTTTTATGATTCAAGGTAATTCCACTATCGATAAATATTTTCAATTTTTTGTATTTAAATTTAATCGCAACGATCAAAGATACTCGACAGATATTCAAATACAATCTGAATATTAAAGACCAGTTATTTCTTAGAAAATGTATTAAAATGAGTTTTTCGGTGTATTTATTAACAGGGCTGCAACATTTGAATACTTGAAACTTTGTTTTTCCAAATTCAAATTAAAACAAAATAAGAGAAAAACAACAACAAAGATTTTGAGATAACTAAATAGAAAAGATAACGACTAGTTACTTAAGTTAATTTCAATTCTCTTGAAGATATCATTTAATTTGTCTAATCTTAGATCTTTATTCAATCTCTAAATATACCTTTCAAATTAATTCGAGCAATTTTTAAAATCACAATACTACTGCAATACCGTAATGCAATTTGTATGAAACAAACAATCTGATATTAAACAGAAGGAACTGTATCATTATACACAATCTCATCGCCCCAATACAAAACAGCATAGATCGAAATCAAATTATGCAACAAATGAATTGTTATATTTTACACGCAGCTAGCTATTATGCCATTATATATTATACCTTACAAAAATCTTTTGTTAACGATAATCCGCTCACTGTGGAATTAACTTTTCATTGGCAAACAGAAGGACATCGAAAAGATAGTCATTTCATCATGATTTTGCAGCGAATAAAATTCATTTCTATGAAACGCTAACGAAATTCACTTTATCATGCATTTTATCAACCACTCCTTGATTTACATATTTTTTCTGACAGCTGGCAAATGACAACAACTGAATAACGATTTTGCTTCTGATTTTTGAATGCCGTCAAATAATCAAATTTGATTTTAAACAGTAATAGCATCTTAATTCTTTCAGTCATTTACTTTGTGTGCGAGCAAAATTCATTTTAGCACCGCTTTAACATCAATAATAGCGCAGTGTAAAGACGAAATCGTATTGTTTTGCATACGATATGGAATAGCGCTCGTCACGGTATATTTAAACCCGCAATTCTTTCGCGACGTTTTGGAAAATCAATCATTCCTGTGTCACAACTTCACATTCACGTGAGCTTGCAATTACATTGTTTACCTTCGAAATTTGCTCAGCTAAAATTGAACTTTTATCGTCAGCTATTTGCGAACCAGCAAATAACCCAACCAAAATAAAAGACGGAAACTAACGAAAAATTATTTCTGATCGATAAGTCGTAAAGTGCAAATTTAGCACAGGATATTGGTCATCTAAAAATAATCAAATTATATATTACAATCCAGCACGCAACACATTTTTCTGTGCTATTCGACGAGGATAGATGCTGTCTCGAATTTGATAATTATTGTTGAATCACTGGCGCATTTTGATGGACATTTAAAAAACTCAGATTTGACACCTGAAACGTTTCATTAATGATAAAAACATGTATTCACCGTGATCGTTAAAATGTTTTTCATAGTCAGCTTCACTCCACTGAGTCTCGTGAGTGGTGGTGGTGTCATGCTGGGGAGAACGTGGTAAAAGGCTCGCCGATCGGACGCTCAGCGAGGAACATCGCAACGACAACTCCAGTGCGTCCAACCAACATTTTCCCGCTGCTTGCGATGGGGCTCGAAATATTAAGTAGGATGTTGGCAACGGCTGCACCATTACAGCTCCTGAAAATCAGTTCAATAAATGAGTTCTGGAAAATATTATTTAGAATACAATTGTATCTATAGTTATATATACAATTATGTATAAAGTAAGACGAAATATTCATTGAGTATTCAAATGCAAATTTTCATTAAATTAGACGTTCGGGACTTTGGCACACCTTTAGAATGAAACAGATACTTAAATGCGATAAAACTAATGAAACTATTTTATATTCTATCATTTATAAATAAATCGTTTGAGAAACTTGTACCACTTCAATTTACGCTTTAAAAAAAGTTCACGTTTTTCTCATTTGCACGATTTTGAATCTAATAAAAATGATCATCAAGAGGATCGAATGATTACAAAGAGAATAATTTAATGCGTAACATTGATCGTAAATGCAAGTTGATTTGACCAAAGTAGTATCTTGTTATTACGGTCACTGCATTTGAA
Organism: Psix sp. ZL-2020; assembly: GCA_022817045.1. Classification (NCBI taxonomy): domain Eukaryota; kingdom Metazoa; phylum Arthropoda; class Insecta; order Hymenoptera; family Scelionidae; genus Psix; species Psix sp. ZL-2020. The sequence goes on from JABFQD010006213.1 coordinate 5,280, forward strand.
AATGGCATTTGAAAAAAACTTTTTGGGCAAATTTAATACTCCAGAGCACATTGAGTTGACCTTTTAATAAAAAGTAAATATCAATCAAACATTTTGTTCTTAAATAAAGGTAAAAGATTATTCGTGTTATCTCCAAACCCATATTATAAAATCTTAATATAATTTAATTCAAAGTTTCTTGAATAAAAAGTGGGAGAAATGACCAAATGATTCTTTTCAAATTAAATTCGCGTTATTCCTTTCGACTTTTTTCAGTCTCATCGTATTCATCTCCTTTGACCCAAACAAAAAGTATTCTCTAATTGACATTCCAGCAACACGTCATGTCTAACAATTTCATAATTATAATATTCGATGGTCGCGAATAATGATTTAACAAAAGTCGTATAAATAACTTTGTCTGAAGCGCACTGCTCATGCATAAAACACACATGCTTCGCACTTGCATGTTAATAAAGATGACGACTAGATGCAAATTCGAAGTGCACCGTGATCAATGTCAAAAACGTAATTAAAAGTAACATGATTATAAAATTATGGCCGCTCAAGCGGATCGACTGATTGAACCGTTTCATTCACCTTCGAAGCTACGAGCGAGAAAATCGGAGTTAAACAGTTTGATTATTTATTAAGCATCAACGTCACACTTCAGGTTCATAGAAAGCCAGAGTATAACGCTTTGTTGAACTTAAGTTGAGTATCGTTATTAAAAGAAGAACAACTGATATACAGCAATTTGCGCTCGTCGGAGTCAAAGCAGTTTCATCGACGACTCACCGATGGTTTCTTTTTCTGGACCACGGGGTGCCCATATCGACTGTTCTAGCGGGTGAAACAGCTTGAAGCAGAAGCCGTCTTTTTTGCTCGGACGCTCTATTACTTGGCACGTGTTCAGAAGAATTGTGCCAACCCAGTGGTTGCTCTGGAATCACAAGAAAAAATGTTATACACTTAAGTCGATCAAATTAGTGAGAGAGAAAATATTTGAAGTGGAAATTGTTATCGCTCTAAGTTAATGTAATTGAAGTACAATTTGAGTTACATGCTTTTTACAATAAAACAGTCGAGCTGTGAGAAACATTTTTACGTCGTTGCTTTATTAATCATTATGCCAGCTGAATTCTCGGATATTATTTATTATGTGACAAGAAAAATGAAATTGACATTATACTCGGTTACAAAGATGAATGTCGAAAATACGCCAGCGTAAAATGACGCGACGCAAGATGATGGATAAAAAGCTGATTTGCACTTGTGTAAATTGGATAAAAAGATGATCTAGTCTATCATCGTTATAGTTGAAAATTATGTAATGGGACTTAGATGGCAGGAAAAATCAAATATTATCGATCGACTATGAAACACTTCATGTTTAATTATATAGAAATATTTATTCAACTTTTGCTTCGACTTGTTTGATTGAGAATTAAGACTGAAGTAGCGTATAAAAAATGAATACTGTTATAAAGAAAAAAGTCGCGACTAAAAAAGTCATCGCACATAAAACTCGATGTAAAATGCATTAACTAGATAATTTGAATTTGAATTGCACGGAGCTTTCATTGATTGTTATTTTTTTCAGCTGCAATCCGGGCTTGTGATGTCATATGATTATATATATGCATACATGCATTCGTTTAGCGCGCTTAAATATGACTATCTATAGTTGAGTTAATAAACAAAATGATTTAAATAAGAAAGTATTTGATCTGTCTTTACCAAGCGACATCTGACGTTAAAACTATTTTGACATTATCAGACTCAATATTTAAAGTCCCTTCGAAAGTTTAACATCATGAAAAGCTCTCGCTTATCAAGGTCTGTTGACACATTTCAAATAAATCCTGGCCTTAAGTTATTGAAACCTACCAGAGAAGTTCAACAATTTTTAAATTAAGCATTATTTCCACGAGAGTATTTTAAAACGCGATGACTCAAATATTTGGTTTCCAGGATTTCAATATTTTTCTACCTTATTGAAATATTTGATCTCTCCTACTTCAGCGAAGCATTATTCGTTAGCTGGCTTACTTTTATTTTGGGTGTTTTATAAAGTAGCAACAAGCCCGGTTTTAGAATACACCAAAGTTTCGTCCAGCTTTTCAGAGTACCGCGGACTTTGAGCCAGTCGCTGAGTACAATTACTGTTGGATCCTTCAGGGAACTCAGAAGTTCGTTCGCCACGCGTTTCTTCTCCATTCGATATGTCTTCCTTTGAGCCTTGTAAGATTCTTTTCGAGTCAATTTGCACTCGCCGGGCTGTAAATTAGAATTTCGCAATTAAAATGGTACACAAATTTACATCAATTAGTAATTTTTAGACATGCAAAGCGCAGTGGAATTTTTTCTTTGACTTGTTCATTTGATTGCAACACTAAAATTAACGATGAAACGCTTTTCTTTGTTGTTTTACCTTTGATATCAGATATTAGATAAATGTACGAGTGTTAGTATTATAGGTATTGAAGGTTAGAACAACTCGATGCATAAAAACAGACTCTTTTGTCAACATAGCAACACAAGCTATAAGCAATTCCGCATTTTATCACGATTAATTATGCGAATTAAGTCGCACATTTCATCTTCGTGCAACAAGCAAGATTGAAAACGCAAGGAATTCAATACCAAAAGCAAGAAAACATTCATTATCTGGAATTTATAGTCTTGATAATAAAATTCATTAAACAATTTGAATTTCAGCCAAAACGTTGTTTTACAATTTTTTCCTCTCACTTTTGGCAGTGTCATAGTCGAGCTATTCTAATCTCAAATTTGATTTAAAAAGATATTATTATCACGTGCAAACTAGGACACGTTTGAAAGAACAAATATGAATTGACGCGATTGTCATTGCATTCAAACATATGCATCAAGTATAATACAGCGCATAAAACGTCAACTACCTTCTCAGAATTGTCGATTTTTAAGTTGTTCTCGCCCAGGGCGGATAAGCCTGAAACAAACAACAAACATTATAGCGCGCAAATGCACAAAAGCAGAGTGACAGTCGCGTCGTTAAAGAGGCGATACTTTTTGCGGCTTCATTTCATTGTTACAAGAATGAGTGCACTACCAGTCTCATCGCACTCTGCACCTTGCGCTGCAAATCTCTGGCATTGATATGAAAAGAGCTTGCGCGAGCATTTAATAACCCGATCATTTTGCCGAGAAATAAAAGAGTATTGACAAATCTCTTTCCTTTCCGTCTAATTATGAGCTTATTCAAGTTACACTCTTTTGCACAAAACAGATTAGAATCCAAGTCGGTTTATGTAACGCGACGAAATTCAATCTGTCTTCAAGACTACGACGCATTGTCTTACGTGTACTCATTCCAGGTAAACTCAGCAAAGACTCGCTGTGCAACATGCGGAAGCGTGGCATTATCGGTCTTTCCCAGACTGAACCGAAGCGCGCGTCCAAACCTCGACCGCACGACTTATCTAATCATTCCTGTTTATCAGCCGATTGCCCAGTCGTACAAAACACGATCGAACGCTCTGACCCTTTCTACGTCTCTTATTTTGACATTCACATTTTTTACGTAGGCAGAAAGATTTTTGAATACCCAGTAGAAAAAGAACAAGTTCCGCAACTACCGAAGTGCGATGCTCCTGGATCTGCGCCGGATTTTATCAACCAGACTGCGATAGACTTGTTTCAGCTATTGCTTTTTTTTCTCGCCGGAATTGTTGCGCAATAATTTTAATTATACGCCACTCGCGAAACTGTAATTAGCCAGATGATGAGGAGGGACCGCAGCCGAGCCAGACAATGACAAAAACAAGGCACATGCAAGTTTTGATAAAACGTCTGCTTTTGCTGTGTCCACAGTGCTCAGTTTTGTTAGAAGGAAAATTCAATTTCCCGCAAAAAGTGATTGGCCTGTAAATAATGATTATGTTTGAGAATCGGTAGTTTTCAATTTAGTTCAATTCGTTAATGGTTTCATGACTTAATGGAATTTGTACACACGCTGCTTTTTCAAAGGCAACTTTTTGACGGTTCAATCATTTGTAAACATCATTTTATAACAAAATTGAGTTGCGTGAATTGATTGAACTTGGCTTGAGTTTTTTTGCTTGTTATTAAAATTCAATTAGAGATATGAAACAGTAGCGTTTCAATTGAAGAGTGAAAAGCACTCTGGAGCAATTGAAGTCGCTCATTATAAGCACATCAATTTCGAATCATTGAAAATGAGCATTTTTCAAGTAATTTAACATTCCATTTTTTGTTGCTAAATCGAGCAGAAAAAATGATGCTTTGTCAGTAATGTAAAATCGAATAATCTTAAATTTTACGCTTCCAAGCAGCTTCGAATTCAATTGTTGACGTCAAGTTGATATGAACATTCAATATTTTTCCTTCCGAAATAAATCGGAGAAAAGAAAGTAGGAAATGTTGCTTTATTTGTTAAATAAAAAAGAAGGAACGAAGACAAACAATTATCATAAAAAAGTAGCGACAAAATTTGTGCATTGTAAATTCCCAAGCAAATCAATTTCAAACCAGATTACTCCACCCAACCCTCACCCTAAAACACACAACATCAAAAGTACTAAAACAACCACTAAAAAACTAAACAATTATGCTACAAAAAACCAAAATTAAAAAACACAAAAACAAAAAATTAAAAATAATATACTACTACATACGATCATAAAAAACAAAATAACCAAAACAAAAACAAACAAATAAAACAATATCACATACAAAAAC
>JABFQD010006214.1:0-10001 GCA_022817045.1 Psix sp. ZL-2020
CAAAACAAGCACAGAGTATAAATTTATTTATTTTTTTTATTTTTTTGTTTTTTATATTTATAACATAAAATAAAATCCAGATTAAATTCGATTACTCTTCAGTTACTTCTTCTCTATTCTTTTTCCAAAATTGAGGAATAGCATCTGGATATTTGTCAGTTAAGAAGCTACGCAGCATTCCATGTTCCATGTACATGCGGAGTCTAACATCTCTTTGATTTCTGAGGTATTCATCTTTACGCATTCTTATAATCCATGAATTTTTCTTCATGTAAAATGGTAATTGTTTTTGTCTTTTCAATAGAATTTTCCCATCTAATACGTATTGGGTGAAATCCATAATTTCATTTGGCTCAACTTCTTCTTTAGTTCTGACTGTAGATGGTGATGCTACGACTTTAGGATAAAATTCATGTTCAGCTTTAAACTCGACTAGATGCAGTTTCTTTTCTTCGGCTAATTGTTTGTATGTTCGCTGAAAATAAATTTATTATTCAAACCAGTTAAAAAATCAAAAAATATGGTTGATTTTTTCATTATTAAATGAATAATGTTTAATATTTTATAAATTTATGCAGCTTTGAATAATATGAATTTTTTTTCAAATGTAATGATATAAGAGTTCTATCTAATATAATAAATTCATTATTATTAGAGAATTTTATTTATTATAAAGCTGATCATGCCATTATGAAATGTTTTATGAAATAGACGATTTTAATTAATCATTCAGTTCTTTAATTCTTAAAGATTTAATTATTCAATTTTTTTAAATTTAAAATATGATGTTAGTTAAAAATATTCAAAGTGTTATTTAGAATAATAGTTAACGATTAATTTTTAATTCATATAAAATATCTAAGAAAAACTCACGGAAATAATCTATTTTTTTTTGGTTTAGAAAAATATTTTTCTTCAATAAAATCATTTGTTACTTTTACATACCTGTTTTATTAAACCAAGAAGAAAAGCTTTGACAATATTTCGGACGTTCGTAGAACCCTCTACCTTTGCATAGAGATTTTTTATGCCTATCAATTCGCAACATTCTTTTATAGCTCTATGTGCTATAACTCCATAACCTTCTGGTTTCTTTGAAACGAATATTTTTGTATGTCCAAAACTTGTAAAAAAATCATGATAAACTGAAAATAATATAGTTATGAACATTATTTTTTGTATATTTGATACAAATTAAAGTTTAGTAAATATTGCATATTTTATAATACATACTTGTATGACCATCACATCGATCGATGTACATTAATTTTTGACCAGCGCGATTTTTAGCGTTTTGCATAGAGGACCTTGCATCTGATGATTTTTTCAGCGCGAAACCAATTAAACCATTTTTATTTCCGGTAATCGTGAAACAACTGAATTTTCTCGTTCTACCAAGATTATTTGTCATACAGTTGACAATTTTAAATTCAATAACTTTCGTATCAAAATTTTCGAATTTTTCTAAAAAAATGCATCCAAAGAACGTGTTAATATATTATATCTTATTAATATATATTATTACTAATTAAATTATTTCTTACGATCTCGAATCGGATCAGGAGGTCCAAGACTTCTACCGCACATAGTTGCACTAGTCCAACCTCTCTCAAGAGGATGAATCTTTTGTCTCCTAGAGATTCGCATAGGTTTATCAGATGATAAATCTTCCATTAAATTTTGAAGGTTTTTAGTCGCAGTCGTATCTTCTGAAATTTTATTCTGTCGTACCAAATGCGATCCTTGTAAGACAGGTGAATTCAAACCTGGCCACAACATTTTCACTTTTCCTACTCCAATAAACTGTCCTTTGTTTAAATTTCTAGCAAGTTTTTTTGATCCTCTTTTACCTCTACCTCGCCTTTTACCAGCGTTTGATACACTAGTTACAGACTTCCATAACATTTCCGCCGGAACTATTGAAACAAAAGTTTTGTTTATTGATTATTCTTAAACGGTTAAAATATTGTAATCTATCAATTATATGTAATTAATAAATTCATTTTAGTTTTTTGTTTCATGGTTTTAATAATAACAGAATCTCTGAAGTCACACCAATAATACTAATAAAACAATGTATTTGTTCTCACGTTTTGTAAAAAAAGTATTCGGTCTTTTCGGATGTTGCTGAATTATATTTGGCCTTAGTAAAGATGAAATATTTCCATTTACATTATGGGAAACACCTGGAACCAAAGATTTTTTAAAAATATTTATGCAGAACATTGTAGACATTAAAGTTAATGCAAATTTTTTTATTTTAATATTATTTATATTTTAGAGAAAATGATAGGTAATATACAGAAAAAATACCGTGTAAAAATAAATATATTAAAAATAAGTTATTTAAAAAGTAAATAAGTATATTTCAAACAAAAAAATCAGCAAAGTATTTAAAAAATATGTATTTTTATCATTATCAAAATAAGTTAAATGAATTTCATATTTAAATCTAGCAAATTTAAATATTCATCAATGCAGTAAATTATTGAAATAAAAATTTGTATTGCAATCACAAAAAAATGGACAAATCAAATTATTATTGTAAAAGAATAATCACCTGTTAATACGTTCATAGATTGTCTTGCAGTGTATGCTCGCATACAAAATAGCCGAAACGCCATTTTTTTAAGTAAAAATGATTATTTTACTTTTTAATAATAAAAAATAACTAATAAGACATGACGACGAGAAGTGCTCTTTTTGGTTAAGTTTTTCAATGTGGATAGCATGAAGCTAGAATCAGAAGCAATGTCAGGAAGCATCAATGATACCAATTATGATATTTATTTCAACATAGTGTGGTGGCAGCACTGTGGTATCTTGGTCTTCTGTATTTCTGTCCTTTTCCAGTTTGTCAGAAATGTCATTCACAAAGTTAAATTATGTATTTAGATAAATTTAAAAATTATTCCATGATTATGTTGAAACATAAAAAATAAATTATCTTCGAAATACTCTGTATGTGACTAAACGTCATTTGGTGACAAACTTGATTATATATTTTACAAGTATCTTTTACTAAAAATAAGGTTAAGGGTTATCTGGTATAATTTGATGCAACAGTTATGAGTTAAGTGGGAATTACGTATTACTACTAACAAAATTGATTTAATTTTATACGACTAAGCTCGTATCAATTATGTTGCGAACAATCAGAGTTCCTAATGCAGGTTTGACATCAGTTGTCAGTTTCCATACAGCAGTAAGTATTTTGCCTCTTCTTTAGTTTATTAATAATTATGCATTAATTTAGCAAAATTATTTGTTACATCGGTCAAATGTTTCAATTTTTCACACATGTATTTATTTATAATTTTAGTGTACTAACTGCGCTAAATCGACTAAGGATGAATTTTCTAAAAAACTGGAGAACGGGCCAGATTTAGGGGACTTTATTTCAGGATCATCTACAGAGTATAAGGGAATACTGAAATTAGAAAAAGGAGATAAGTCAAGGTTAAGGTTACCACCATGGTTAAAAACAGAAATTCCTATAGGCAAAAACTATACTAGGATAAAAGAACAGTTGAGAGAATTGAAATTGAGCACAGTTTGCGAAGAAGCTAGGTGTCCTAATATTGGAGAGTGTTGGGGTGGCGGTCATCATGGCACAGCTACTGCTACGATAATGGTTTTTATTTATGTTTTTGAATTTAATCGTTTTTTAATAGTCACTTTTATATAGTTTTAAATAGTAATTATTATATCAATTAGGAAAGTCAATAACATTACATTTTGTAACAGTTTGTTTCAACAAAAACTGTTTTGTTGAGAAACTGATCAAATATCTATTTAATTATATTATATTATACAAACTAAATAAATCTTATTAGACTTTTAGCAGAAGTTTTGATATTTTTATCAAAGATTTATTTATTTCAGTTAATGGGTGATACGTGCACCAGAGGATGTAGGTTTTGTTCCGTTAAGACAGCGAGAACACCACCGCCATTGGACCCTAACGAACCAAAGAACACAGCAAAAGCTATCACTGATTGGGGACTTGATTATGTAGTTTTAACCTCTGTTGATAGGGATGGTAATATTCGTTTTAAATAGTTGAGAAAAAATTATTTATAATTCTTAAAGTGATGAGTCACTTTGCTTTTAGATCTTGAAGATGGTGGAGCTAATCATATTGCTACTACAGTCAAAGAAATAAAAAAGAGGTACTTAATTATGGAATTATAACATTTTTATAGGCTTAGATATGATTGTAATATACTTTATAAAGTTCTAGTTTTATGCTTCAGAAAAATCTTTAATTTGAATTTCTTTTAATTTTCAGAAGTAATATTTTAGTAGAATGCCTGGTGCCAGATTTTAGAGGAAATCAAGATTGTGTAGCTATTATCGTTAAATCTGGACTAGACGTTTTCGCACACAACATCGAAACTGTTGAACATCTTACTCCTTTCGTTCGAGATAGACGCGCAAGATACAGGTATAGATTCTACATTATGGATGGAAATTTTACTGTCAGTTTTATATTATGAAAATTAATTTATATTCATCTGCATATTTTTAGACAGTCACTCGCTGTTCTCGAAGGAGCTAAAAATGTAAACCCTGATTTAATAACAAAATCCTCCATTATGTTAGGGCTAGGTGAAACTGACCTAGAAATAGAGCAAACAATGAAAGATTTGAGAAACGTTGGCGTTGATGCACTAACATTAGGTCAATATATGCAACCAACAAAAAAACATCTTAAAGTTATTGAATATGTGACGCCAGAAAAATTTAAGTTTTGGGAGGATATGGGCAGCAAAATGGGCTTCTTGTATACTGCGAGTGGTCCGCTTGTCCGTTCCTCATACAAAGCTGGTGAATATTTCCTCACAAACATACTTAAAGAGAGAAAGAAATCAAAAGCAGAACATGAATCTAGTTGAATTGAATTGAATTCGTGAGATATTATCTTTGAATGTATGAAGTGAAAGATGATAATAAATTATTTGAATTGTATTTCTGGTTTTTTCTATTTTTCCCAAAAACTTTTGAAATTAGGAATTACATAAAAGTATAATCACACTTTAATAAAAAAAATATTATTAACAACTTTTTTATAAATATTTCTTATAAATTATTTATTTTAATTTTACATTCAAATTAAATAACGATTAGAAAATTCTTTTTCATTAAATGCAAAATTTAATATTTAAAATTCAAATAATACAAATTAAGTACAATTATTTGATTTTGAAGTAGCTCTACAGTATATTCATCTCACTTTCTAAAGTGAGAAAGACACATCACAGTCAGTTAAGAGTTAACATTTCTTTACAATCTTTACATGTGATTTCTGTTCGAAAGTATCATCACAAAATATAATATCGAGTATTCTAACATTTCGTGTTACAACAGAGTACGATACGGAGGAATCTTTAAGAATATCATTTTATCTTTTTATCAAAAAGTCATATAAGAGCACATCTAGTTATTTGTGTTTAATGCTTTTGACAGAGAAGAGGCGTTGTTTTGCTTATTCTTATATGAGACTTGAGACCGAAATCCCAAATGTATGTAACATACTATAATAAAAAGTGATAATTTTAATAAATAATTATAATTTTTATTCAGTATGGAAGAACTGGACAAAATAATATTACATTCTATGCGACAAATAGGATGGTAAGTTTCACTTGCTACAATTTGTTTCTATATCTTGATTTGACAATAATGAACAAATATTTTATATATCGCTCATATTTTATTAAGTTAGTCGTAAATTTTGTATTATTGAGTTTTCATCTCATAAAATTTTAAGTAATGATTTAATCAATCTTTTCATTCATATACAATAACTGAAAATAGGTTAAACGATGATTATTTTTTATTTCAATACATCTATAATGATCTAATTCATGTATATTTAATCAAATACACATTTATTAACTATTTTTAAAAATCCAATAACATTATTGTCAAGTTAAATAGTTTATCATTTAAATTAATGATAATAAAATTTCAATGTTAACTATGAAATAAATAAACGAATAATTTCTAGTAACATCGACGAAAATTTTACAAAATTGAACAGCATTAATCCAGAAACAGTTGTGGAGATTGTTATTAAATGTCTGAAAATTATAAAATCAGATTTTGATATGCCTATTGAATTATCTCCAAAAATGGCTGCTCGTATAAGATTTTGCTCTCAATTGACTTCTGAAATAAAGGTAAAGTAATTATTTATACAAAATAGGTATTAAATAACGTACAATGAAATAAATGATTAGTTCTAAAATATCTATAGTATTTTATATTAATTAAATTTCTTTGACAGGATCTTGGATACAAAGGTCAAATCGGATACTACATATTTTTATACCCTTCTGAAGTAGAATTACGCCAATTACTACTATTTCTTATGGAAAAGTTTCCAAAGGAGGACAAAATAGAAGACAAAAGTCTGAAAAAGAAGTCTCCGTTACAAAAATCGATTGCTGACTCTCTGACTATGAGTTTACAAAAACCTTGGGTACCTCATTACTGTCATCAATTAGAAGTTACGGGATACAGGCGAACTCCTTTCAGTTCTGTGCGATTGGATGTACCATCGATGAGCGAAGATGAAGGTACTTTTAATGAAGATAATTTTGAACACTGGTTTTAATAACTAAAATTAAATCATTATCGTTTATTCAATTATTGTTTCAGAACATAAAAATTATTATGAAAACTATTTTACATCATTACCTGAACAAGCAAAAGCAAAAGAAAACTTGTTGCCGTCTGTTTTACAATACAATTCAAAGTTACTATTTTCTACGCCAACGAATATAATTGATCGTTTAGAATGGATTGCTTCAAAACAAGAGCAAGAAAACTATATGCCTAAGCATATTAAAGGACAAGGAGAGTCTTTTCAAGATGATATTTTATTTTCTACATCGATGAATGTAACTGATCGTTTAGGACGGATTACTTCGCGTCAAGAACAAGAAAATTATGCGTCAAAGCATATCAAAAGACAAGGAGAGTCTCAAGATCTTTCAAAGGTGTAAATTATTTTTTGTAATTAATAATAATAAGTTATTGTTAATAGTATTATAAAGTAAACTTGCAGTATATTTATATAAGATTTCATTTTTCAGGAAAGTTCATCCGAATCAAAGGCTGATGGATCGGTAGAAGAAGAAACAAAAACAGAACAAGACATTATTCAAAGTGAATTAGAAACACTTTCAAAAGAATGCGAACAACTTGGTTTCAGTATAGAGACAGAAAGCGCTAATTTAGAACAAATGAATGCTAAACTTGCTCAAATTACATTAATACAACAAAGCGAGCAACAAGAGCTAGATGTTTTAGAGGAACAAAAAAAGATTATATCTAGGACTTATGACTTATTAGACGATGGAGAATCCAACGTTGAAAAACTTAGACAAGCAATTGAAACAAAAAAATCTAAATTAATTCATTTAGTAAACGAATGGGAGAAAAGTAGAAAACCTTTAATACAAAAATATAGAGAATTAAAGGAAAATAATTCCAATAAATCTGTAAGTATTGTCTTGCATTTTCTATTAAACTTTGAATGAATTTAAATAAATTGAAATAGTAATTAATAATTAATGTTGATAATTTTGTGGATAGAAATTAAATGAAAGAAAAAGGTTGAAAGAAATACAGCGAGAGTTAAATTTGGAATTAATCAATAAGGAACAAGTCTTGGCTCAACTAATGAATGATATTCAGAAAATGCCGAAAGAATTAAATAGGTCAGCTTACACGCAGGGAATATTGGAAATTATTAACAATATAAAAAAGCAACAGAATGAAATTGATAAAATTGAAAACGATACTCGCAGTATCAAAAAAGAGATTAATATATTGCGAGGGCGCTTACAAAGATCGTTTGAAGTTACGACGGAAATTTGTAAAGGGACCCAAGCAAGTCCATCGGTTGAAAAATTACATTCTGATTTTAATAATCTAATAGAAATGGTTACAAAAACTGGCGCTATTCAAAGAGAGATAAGAGATTTAGAAGAACAGGTAAAAAACTAAATAGTAATGTAGTTATAAACATTCATTGATAAATCAGTAAAATTCATTTTTGTCCATATTTGTTTCAAATTAATACATTATTTTTTGTCATAGGTTACAGATCAATCAGCGGAAAATTTTGAAGAAAATTTGAAAAGAATAAGAGCAGATTTGAAACAATTGAAACGAGAAGAGTTGGCTCTACAGTATATTATTAATGAAAAGAAGAACAGTAATACAGATACATTGAGCGAAGATCTTCTAGAAAAAGTTCGAAGTTTTGTTGAAAAAAAATAATAACCCAAAACCATGTTATTTGTAGTAAAAATTTAATTCAATTCATTGATAAGATGAAATTCAAAATAGAAATAATGTAACAATGTTCTTCCATATATGCGGCCTGTTAAGGAATTAGACATTTTTATTTCAAATGAATCAGCATAACTATTATAATGAAATACCATGAACAATTTTTCATACAAAAACAAGTAATGTAGTTGATTAAAATATTTCATATTTTGTAATTTTATAGCACACTTTATTTTAAAGAATTTATACTGAATAAATAATTTATTACTATTTTTAAATTTGATTATTTACCTAAAATATTTTAACATTTTTCTATCAGAATTAATTGTATATTTTGATTTTTTTCACAAAAAATATGTAGTTCAAAATTAAATTGATATATTAAGCGCATTCGGAAATTCACATTTTATATCAATAAAAGACGCGTTTACGTGAACAGTATTGTTTGTCCTTTATTAATATAAAAAAATATTGTATATTTTCAAATGTGCCAAGTGTAAATATGACTTATTTTATTCAATTAGAAAAAATATTTTTCTTTTATGATCGATTTAGGAATTTACAATTTTATGATTTATAATACTTTTCAATTTTTCATTGATTCTAATCAACGAAAATTCATTTTTTATCCTTCTTTATTTCATTTTAAAAACGAAGACGGCATTGTCTCTTACAAAAGCTGAATGTGGTTGCCGATTGGTGATATAGAAAAAGAAAGATAGTATATTCCACGTAAATGAGTTTCTGAACACATGTAGCCACATTTCCCGATCTTTTATGACGGTGAAGTTCACTTCGTCTTCTGTCGGAAATTAAAAGAAAGTCCTGTTAATAAATATGGCTGCGAATTTGACGGACAACGAGGTATATTATTTGTAATTAAACCAATGTTTCATTTTTCATGAATTATATATGCTTTAAAACAATATTGTCACAATATTTTGTTTTTCTCTGACAGAACACTTTCTAGAAAATCCTACACGCTTTTCGCTTGCTATCCCCACTCCTAACTCTATCTCTGCTGCTTTTCACCAAGTCTGGTATTTCGAATTTTACTGCTATTCCCATTTTCATTTAAGGAAGAGTAGTGTTTGGTTGGTTAGCACAATTTTCTGTCGATTTTCCAATGTTCAGATCATCGCTTATGCCATTTGGACGGGTAACCTCACTTTTTAACTTACGTTAACACATTTTAACTTTCATTTATTTTTCTACAAATCTTTGTTTCGATTCAATTTTTGAGATATAATTCTATGATTTCACTTTATATAGGACATCGACAAAAAAGAAGAAGAAATCCCTAACATGGAGGAATATTCACCTGAACTTTTGATTAAGCACCCATTACAAAACTCCTGGACTATGTGGTATTATGAATTAGATCGCACTAAAACCTGGGAAGAAAATCAACGCGAAATAAGTACCTTTGATACCGCGGAAGACTTTTGGAGGTAAACATATGATATGACTAAAAAGTTTTTGCATTAATTTAATATTTTTTTGCACTTTTATTTCGGAAACATAAATTTTATTAACAAAACATTTTTTTCTTTGAAAAAATGTCTTGTTACTATTCATATTTTTATTTAATATTTATGGATTATTAATTTATTGTATTAATGTAACTAATGGTATGTAAACAAGATTAAGAAATAAGAAAAATGAATCATAATAATATTTACTTATACAATATA
>JABFQD010006215.1:0-10001 GCA_022817045.1 Psix sp. ZL-2020
AACAAATTAATGGTTTAAAAAAGATATACGGTGCAAACAATACTCTAAACAAGTGCTCTAAACACTGGTACGTAAGATACCAAAGAATCATCAACAATAGGCATTCAGCTATCACTAACGTATGACACACACAGTCAGCACAGATTATACATTGTGCTTTATTTGTATATGCTGCTTTATTTGTACATACTAATAGTATTCTGCAGGACGCCCAATGCGGATCCCTGGTCCTCGATTACAGAAAAACAACCAATTTCTTCAATAATAAATGAATCTTCCTTTTGTATACAAAAATTGTACATGGGAATTATTAACATGCTTCGCGTGCAGAATATGTTTTATACATAGTGTAGATGTTGATTTCGAATATCAAATTTATTTTGTATTTCTCCTGCTGCAAAAAATCACGCATAAATAAACATTTCGAAGTAAACATCGAGTTTTGTTGTATTTTATTAAATTCAATTTACTAATATACATAATGTAAATCACTTTTCGTTATCATTTAAAATAGTATAAAAATAATTATATATATAGTACTTTGCTGTTCGTTTCAAAATATTACATAGTTTTCGATACATTGCTAATATTTATAAGCTCTATTACAAATTTATATTATGAAAACTAGATTGTTGCAGTAAGTTATTGAAATATATAATATAATAATCATTATACTAAAATATTAGAAAACACTATGAGCGAAGCATGCAAAGTTGTATTAAATTCATCTCAAATTAACAAAGCTAAAAAGTATTCAAGATCGAAAGCGTATTTTAGAATGTAAAAAATCTTTTTAAATCGTGTAAATATACTAATTATTATTTTAAATTACCAAGTAGTAATATGAGCAAAGAAATTGTAGCTTTGTTGAACCAACTAAGCCTTAGTTTTTTTGAAAAAAAAAATTTTTGAGCTTAAGATAATTATACTCTTGACGAAGAAAGCTTATAAATATGGTAATTAATGCTTTAAATTACCACATGACACTGTGAAAATGCTTTGACGGCTTTGCTGATTTTATTAAACGGCAGAAAACCCATTTATTCGTTTTACAAGTATACGAATGAAGAGAAATAGTTAGTGTCCAAAATAGCATATACAAATCCTATTTTCCGCTACTAAGCACCATTGTTTTTATTATTCAGCAAATAGAAACAGCGCATTTTTTGTTACTTGTATGAAACATAACCTATTCAAGTCAATACAATACTTGCGCATGCGCACTGCGGTTTCAATATTTTTTTGCATTCGAACGTTAAAAATGTATGGTACATATGTGCATAAAAGCAATCAAAATACAAAATGCACATGCGCAATTATTGCTTGCCCGCAATATTTTCTTTTGTAAGTAGAAAGCAAGCAAGAAATATAGCACTTCGTTACTACACGCTAGAACAAATAATATACCACATTAATTTAAATTTACTGAAACCCAAATATAATTGTACTTATGATGCTGGATCCGCTTTATCGTTTCAAACGCTTAAAATCTTCACAAATTTCGTGTCACAAACACATTAAGGGTCTGAGATACACAATAATATATAAGCAGAACTAACAATAAACGACTACTATAAGTGGTTCAGCTATCAGAAGCGAATGGTAGTGACTTAAATATATAAAGTTATTGGAACACCTCTGTATTCGAACTTCAGCGAAAGTAAAACAGTTTATTTCATTTGCGTAGATCGAGTTTTACGTCAATATTAGAGTCAGCTATTGCACAGTTACGCAAATACACAGTGACTTAATTGCAGTAATTCTATCGCCTTTATATGGAAGCCACATAAAAAATAAAATAATGTATTTAAAAGAAAATAGTAGAAAAATCATTGCTGTACACATTATTTGTTTCGATCATCGATCGATAGATATAGTTAAAATAGACTGGTAGAGTTATATTATTAGTAGAAATAAAAAGGTATTGTACAAAATCATGTTCAATAATTGTAACATTTTTCCTGCAAACTGAAATATCTAAATTTCTCATCGTTTTCTTTCCTAGATATGTTAAATCTGTTTGGTTTTTTATTTTAGAACGTTTTAGCAAGAAGATCTTGAAAGAGTTATCCCTTTTTAGCCCTATTTCATTCACTTTTGAATTTATCATGATGTTAAAGCAACTTGAGATTTGTTCGATTTGAATTGAAAAGTTCTTCCCCCCCCCCTACATGCTCTCTATCAGAGGGTGCTCACTCTTCTCAATATTAATAAGATTCTTAAAAAAACTATATTTGTTCACCGCATAGTGCAATTTCGCCAGAATTGCGAAAAATTGTATTTTTTACGATTACAGCGCCATCTACAAAAAAAAATGTTTCAAACAAAATCTACGTATTTTTGCGGAGAATCCGAATCCACTATATAAATTAGGGGTTTTCCATTTTAAATTCGCAAGGTGCTTTACCCTCCACCTCCAGGGGGTAGAGGTGACAAGTCGAAATTGGTATCATCCAATAGATCCTTCTGAGACAAAGAAATGTTCTTCGAAACATTTCTTGATGCAATGCTTAGTTTTCTAAATATTTAGTTATCTCAAGAAAAAAAACTTACCCTGTATATTTTTGTTTCGGCCAACAAAATGGAATCTCATTTTCTATGGTTCCAAAATGTGTCTTGCACATTTCAGTCACACTGATAGAGCGTCGAAATTTTATTTGAAACTTTAAAAATGTGGTCCGCACATTTTCCTCAGATCGGATAATTTACCATGCAATTTTACTCCTGCGGAAACTCAAAATGTATGATTTTATTGCGTGAACGTGTTTTTCATCTTCTCCTGGCCGAACCAGGCTATCGCGGAACAAAGGTGTCTTGAGACGAGTGTTTAAGATAAATAGATGTGAAAGCGGTCTATCTCTAAATTCTAACTCGTCTCAAGAACCCGCGAGCCACATGTCATTTTTTAAGGCACGTCCCAGTCAGGCGCCGAGTCGCTACTCTCGCGCGACAAAAAGTGCCCAGCGTGACTGACAATAAAACCGGTGACTCGATGTATGCTCGGAACGCGCACTTCCAGACTCTACGGTTTTCTCAAGTTTTCTCAGATTCTCGGAATCTAAAAAAACTCTACTTTTGATTTAGCTTTAGAGAAGAGCAAAATTTCAATTTCTAAATTGTACGTCTACAGAAAGACAGCGATCACTTTCGTATTGAACTCTCGTGTGTTATGTTCGGTGCGACGAAATCAAGTTCAAACTATTATCGCACACTTGTCTCATGTTACGATTCATTTTTACTTAGTTTTGTGTAGTAGTAAGTAGTTGGGGGTTTTTCCCGTTAAGGCGTTTCCTCCTCGGCATCAATAAAGAATTGTGATTTTGTCGAAATAGTGTTCTTTTCTTTACCACCCTCAAAATTATTAGGAACATTTATGACCTGTGTAAAGTTAACCCTCAAAATCAAGATAAAATAATTTTGAAAATTCCCAACGTTTACCCATGATTTCCCAGCAAAAATTTTTGTTTGTCCATGAAAACCAAAATAGTTAAAAAAAATTAAAATTATCGGGCTAACTTCACATTGGACATAAAAATTTCAGAATAATCAAAATTTCTAATGAGTTTCGATTGCCCATCGTATGCCCATGTTTGCCCACCATTTTAAAAAAATTGATAGAATGTAATTTTTCGTGACCATTTTTTGTCGGGATCAATCATTTATTGAACAAAAAAAAAAAACAATGTTTACCCATGATTGCTCGACTTTTAATTCTGTTTTCCCGCTAATTTTCTTCTTAGGTCTAGTGATAACTGCGAAGTTAAATGTAAAGACTAATTTTTTTCATCTGTACATATCATACCTATTTATGAACAGTTTTTAAAATTTTGTGTTATTAAGGTATTCTAATTTTCTGAACTTTTATCATTTATGCTACTCCATACAGAAACAAATACAAAATCTTAATAAGCAAAATATATAATTTCACTTCAGTATTACAAAAAATATTTTTTGCATTAAATTTATTTTTAACTTTGGGTGAACAAAAAATTTGTTGGGCAATCATGGTCAAATGATGGGCATTGGAAATACCAAAACAAAAAGTTTGATTTAGCTCTTTTTACATCAATGCGAAGTTGGTCCGAAAAACATTTTTTTATATAACTTTTTTTGGGCAAACGTTGGGAATTTTAAAAATTATTTTTTCTTGATTTTGAGGGTTAACTTCACATAGTTACATTTATGCCCGTCCGCGAGCCAGTGGAAATCGGCGTTTGAACTGTATGTCAAGGTTTGAAGAATAAAATTTAATTTTTTTATTCAACGTTAAAATGCCACAATACAGTATGTTGACAAATTCTATGATTGTCATTCATTTTTTTTAACTTTAATCGTTAATAACATTTTTGTTTAGTTAAACGAAGAAAAAGTTTCGTACCCATGTACTCATAAATACATATTCTATAAGAATATCTAAATTATATATCTGCGATTTTCTTAGGGTCAATTTTGTTGTACAGTGGTATTACTTTAAAGATAAACTTTTGGATCCTTTTTGGGTACAAGGCATACTTGAAATGTTTGCTGATTCTTTAGCGACTATCACAAACACATTATATTTGCAGAAGGCCGTTTTCAAGACTTCAATTAATAAATTAAATAAGCAAGTGTTTTAAATAGAAATTTTTTGCTGCGATATGAAAAGCACACCACATTTTTTTCAAAAAACAAAATTTCATTTCATTTATCACGAAATGGTCGAATATAAACACTACATACGGGAAAAGTTTTAGTTATTTGATTCCTTTTTGACCTGTTTTTAGTGATAAGGTTCACTGACTTTATTTCACTTTCCGCACTATGTTTTAACGAAACAGGAGGCGACTCTTTCAGAATTATACAATGCTAATATTTTCCTTCAGTCGTACGCCTTTTATCGAAGTTGTTAATACGTTTTGCTATATTTATTTTTCAAACCCGTTTTACTGTTTTGTCATATAATATATATTGTTACTGGCAAACTTCTTCACATATTTTTCATTCATTAAACACTATTACTGGTATGGAATATCACTTTTTATGTCGAGCTGCAAGTTGTAGTTTCGAAATACGTTCAATTTAATAAACGTTTATCACAGAGAATTCATCTACTCGCAATGGCCGATAATCAAATCCCTATTTTTTTTCATTGAAAGCATTGAAAGCGATAAAGAAATATCACAAGCTGTTTCTAGCGAAAACGAAGTTCAATCTTTAAACATACTTCAGAGCCAATATCTAATGAAACTTATTATACTGATTTTAGATATTATTTAAAAAATTAGACGAATAGTATTTTCTCCTGCAATAAGTACTTGGTACAGGCAAATTCCTTTTCTTTAACTACTTGGTATTATGATACCTAAAACTAGTTTTTCTGTTGTGTTGATTTCTAATTTGTATATGGAAAGTTTAATCAAGTTTTGACACAAAAGTATTAATATAGTACATATTTATACATTTACGTACTTATGTATGTATATATGTGTAATCTACATATGTATTATATATAATAAATGCGATAAATACCATACACCAACTACAGCAACGATCGAATTGTAGCGGTATTCGACTGTTTCTTTGTTTTTGAAAATGTTTCTTAATAGGGAAGATACAGAGACTGGAAGTGCGTGAAGTTGGCAAATTGACATTTTAATAAAAACTTCTTGCCATAATTTTACACACTATTGAAATTGTTTTGCCTATCTGGAGAAAATTTTTTTTTATTAAACACATTTAATACGTATCACCCCGAATGAGTTTTTAAAGTTAATATCTTTTTATTCCACTTTACACGATTTTCTTCGAGTTTTGCTCAGTTTTGCACTGTTTTGGCCACTTGTAGAAATGAATTGAGTCAAATTTTTATAAATTGACTCAACGATAATGGTAGTACTCCCAAATAAACGTTTTAATCCTAACGTTTCGCTACAACTTTGCCCACATTAGCTTTAGATTTGCCCGTTATCAATTTCGTTTTGCTCATGTTCAGATGAAACGTTACAAGATACTCCAAAATGGCGTTAAAAGACAAAAGTTTTAATATCACTATTTTCTACAAAAAATAATTATAGCAAAGCTCATTTATAAGATCAAAGAAATACGCTGAGTATTGTCCACCAGTCGCATAATTTAACCTACTCAAAATGAATAAAAATGAATTTTTTTCAATTTGAGGCTAAGTTCACCAATAGCCTTCTCACAAATGATGAAATGATAAATGATAAAATTTGTATTTTTTATAATTGTGTCGACGTATTGTTTAGATTTGCCTATTAGAAGGTGCCTTAAACATTCACTAGAAACCCCCTTAGGGGCTCTAATTTTGATTTCAAATTTGAAGGTCTTTTTTTAGGCCTAAATCTAGCCCGAGAAATGTTTTTTATAATCTTTTTAAATTCCTTACTCGACTGCACATGAAACCAATCAAGTCTTGAATCTGCCAATTTGACGGTTCTACGGACATTTATTAGAAAACTTTTTTAAGAAACATAATTCGAATCTTTAGGGATTCAAATTTTGTTTTTAATTTTTCAAAACCTTTTTATAAGGCTTACTTTAGTCCGAATAATCAACTTCGTTTGTGCAGAAAATAAATGTTTGCACTGAGAACGTGCTGAACTTCAACCACACATAAAAAAACGAGATGTGCCATAGCACTGCAAGTTTTAGTGAGAATAATTGTAGGAGACTATAAAAAATTATAAGTTTGTATTATTGATATATATATAGGAATGGACAAATAAACTTAAAATTTGAACAAACAGACAAATTCTAGACGAACTAATATCCTAGTGAAGTTAGCGTCGAAAAATATATAAAATGAAAATTTTAATAGAGTTCTGAGAAAAATGGGGAGAATTCTAAAGTCCCTTTAAATATGAATAATAATTCTGGCGATTTAACCTAGAAAAAAGCATATCAAAAAAAGTAGGTGCTAACATCACACAACGTCCAGATATATATATATATATTAGTTTTATTTTTTAATTCAAGATCACGTCAAAAGAATGCACAAGTAACAAATGAATAGTACACGAAAATATTTTTTTTAGACAAAAAGTATAACAATATTTTCAAATAAAAATAATAAATACTTTTTGCAATTTTGTGATGCGATTGTAGCGCCATGCAGTCACTGTTAGATTGTGGGACAAGAAAGGTGAGGTAAATCACGCTCCTAGTGGTTATTTTGCAAACTATTACGAATACTGCTGATACATTAATGGTCTACGCGTATTTTACGGGGCGACAAATAAGAGCGCTGTTTGTTCTTTGCCCTTGATTGTCCCACGATCTGCTAACACTGCATCTAACGGTCGCACTGCATTGTTTACTTTCTCTTATTTGTAAAAGGATTTGGTGGTTTTAATATATTTAATTGATTATTATTCAACCCTCATTCGACAAAAATCGATTCATAAATATATTTGAAAGGTAAGATAATAAATCCTATGTTTTTTTATAAATAAGTAAACATTCACAATATATGAATGTCAGATAATAAATTTGAATATGCATATAATAATAAATTAATTTCTTTTAGATATACTTTCAACAATGAAACAAAGAACAATTTAAAATGAGTTATTTACTAAAAATGTAAGATTTTATAAGAAAGAGAATTTTGGTTAACGAGTTTATTGCTGTAATAGAATCTAATTTTAAGTTCAATATATTTTTCAGTTATACAGTTTCACTGAATATATAATAATACTAGTTTAAACGCTGATATGTCAACATCTTGAAAATCGACAAGTTTTAACCTGTTATGAAAAAATTTTAGGTATGTAATATTATAATATTTTTTGGCATAAATTAGGTCCTATTCTTAATATAAATATATCAATTTTTTAATGTTACATTTTGAAAATTAATTTCAGTTATTTGCGTTCAATTAGAAATATTTGTGACGAGTCATGTCGTTTTGTGACGAGCCATGCCGGTGTGTGACGAGCTGTGCCGGTCTGTGATGAGCCGTGCCTATTGTGATAATCCATTGTAAGCGATATTCATAGAAAAACGGCATATATTCATTAACAGTAGTAGGGCTTTTTACCAGGAAAATTTTTTTTGCAGCATTTTCATTTAAGCTCTTAGTTGAGTCGTAACTTCAAGTAAGATTAAAGCACAACTTAATTTTGGAAAATAATTTTACTAAAAGTTATTATTAAAATCATGTAACACTAAAAATCTACTTAAAAAAGTTTCAATAATTCAAAATAATAAAAAAATTATAAATAAAAGGATTATGCATTAATTTTTCAAATAATAAATAATATAATAAATATTAAATTATATTAAAAAATAATAATGATTTTCAAATGTTCAATATGGAAAATTATTTAGTATGTCTTTTATAATATAAAAATAAATTTATTCTAAAAGAATTCTTTTTGATAAATTTTGAATTTCATTTTTTTTTAATTTCTACGCAATTCATATAAAAACGCTGTGATCCATATACAACAAACGGGTAGCAAATAGCGCTCTCTGCGATTGCCTTGCGAACTGTTCTGAATGCCATTGATGCATTAATGGCATACGTAGCAGTTCCTTAGGCAACCGCAGGGAGCGCTATATATCTATCGTTCTTGGTGTAACGATCTATTAATGACAATAAAAACTAATTATAAATGAAGAAAGTATTGAATAGAACTATTTCATGATTTTATTACGCTTATTTGAAATTTATTGTTTAATATCAACCATTTAATTGTAACTTATTAATCTTGCAATTCAATTAGCAATTTTTTATTCGAGGCATTTCGAGTCACATTCAGTTACCTGACATATTAAAATTAATTCGGTGAAATTATAAAAAAAATAAATCATTGAATAAATGATTATTTTTAGGTTATTCTAACCTAATTGTTATTAGGTTAGAAATTATTTAACAAAAATTGAGAATCAGATTAAATTATCATATAATTTTTTCGAATACTCTTTCTTTTCATCAGTTCTTACCGACGTGTAACAGTGTTTTAATTGAGTCACTTGTATTTAGATATATTGCCTATCACATTAGCTAAAATAATGATTTAGATTTTAGATTAGGATTTTAGATTTAAGTTTAAGATGTAAGTTTTATATGTAAAATTACACCAATCTTATCTGCGCTGGTGTTTTATAATAAACAGAACAATATGTATGATTTACTGAAGCTTACAGAGCTTCTAGTTTCTCCAAACTTTCGAACGCTTGATGATACTGGCAATGTTTATTCACCTTCGAATAAAATCTTCGAAGCAATTTCTTTGGCAATAGCCGAATTTGGTTCCCCGATGACACCTAAGCATATTTATACAACATTAAAAAACAATAGACACAACTTATATGATTCCGTTAAAACTAGATTTTTTCCCAGTGAAATTGAACAGCCCAATGATGTGTCATCAAGCGATAAAAATGATGATTCTTTTAGTTTATTTGCTTTCAAATCCAACAAAGTGTGCAGGAAAAAGTTTGATTTATTTATTTCTGCTGAAAAGTGGGCTACAATAAAACCGTCTAAGAGTAAGCCCGGAACACTTTTGATGTTGAAAACAAAATTAGTGGACAAATCTTTTCGCAAACAAAATTTTCGAGCAAACAAAAATTCCTTGCCCATTTTCATTCAAAGACGCAAAAGTGAATAAACATTCAACCTCTAAATATTTTGTTAAATTTATTGGACAATGTAATGAATGAGGTTCACTATTGCAAGGTGTGGCATTATAAAAACCAAAAAAGTCGCATGATATTATTTTCGAGTGCCATCTTGAAAACTTTGATCAGGAACACTCACATTTAAAAAGGCGGCCACTCCGCGGAGACAGAAGACATGAGATTGCTTCTGAACTTGTCGATAGGCAAAAATCTGCAGCATTGTGGTCAAATGAGCAAGCGAACATTAATATGTCTTTTGGTGACGACGTGCCACCAACACATCCAAGCACTGAAGTGCTAAAGAAAGACAAAGCAAGAAGAAATCGATAAACGATTAGGCCTTACCAGTACAGATTCAATTCGGAATTTACAAA
>JABFQD010006216.1:0-10000 GCA_022817045.1 Psix sp. ZL-2020
GGGGGGGTGAGGTTGTAGTTGTTGGCTTTTCATAAACCAAAAAAAAAGAAAAATAAAGAAAAATGTAAAAAATATTGGATACAAAATTTACAAAAAAAAAAACTATAAAAAAAAACCCACGACCAATTTTAAATTAACAAAAAACAAAAAAAAAAAAAAAAAAAAAAAAAAAACAAAAAAACAAAAAAAAAACCTTTACAACATTCAAAATATCATTTTATGAAACACCATATTTTATTTCATTTTCATATTCTCTTTGACAAAAACGAATGAAAAAGACATATAGTCTGTCATAATGGAATATTTCACACAGCTGTATGCCAAAACACCCCGCCTGTTGTTGGACAAAAAAGTTAAGTATGTGAGTTCTCGGACAAGACCATCAAAAAGTTTTGCTGGTCATAAAACGGGGGGACATTCTTCTCAGAGGAAAAGAAAATTAAAGCGCGATATAGAGAGGATGGGCAAAAGTGCGTTCTCGAACGTTGAGGAAACAGCAGAAACAATGAAGTAAACATACTCGTTTGAAGTAATGTGGTTCGCCACGGCGAAGAATGTACCTGCGTATGTGACTCGTTGTACGCATCGCAGCCCACCAGGTGGGAGAACCCGTGTGCGATGGTTTTCTTCGCGACCGCGGTCAGTGCGGAGTGAACGACCGTAGAGTCAGCGTCTGGCTCTGCTGGTGACTTTTCTGTCTGATCTTTCAATTTTTTTTACATTTTTTTTTCAATCACAAAATCAAAAAGAAAACTGTCCAACTCGAGGGACGAAAAACCATAACAATCAACTTGGAGATTATTTTGGTAATTTTACAAGAAATACAATTTGAAAAAAGATTACATTCAGCGATAGTAAAAATATAATTGAAATACAGTGAAAATGCGTATGTCAAAAAAAATTGTTTACATTTGATTAATTATAAATGAATTATTTATAATAATTAGTTAAGATGGTTTGTTTGTTAGAAAAAATGGTTCATGTTCGTAGGTCAGAGAAAAATGTTCAGCTGGACGGTACAGTACTTTGACAGTGTGTGTTGAATTTTGGGTGCCCGATCGATCGCCATTTTTGTACCGTGAAGTAGGTCAAAAGATATACCGGTGTAAGGAACTCGACTCAGCCAAACGAGAGAGCGGTGCGCCGAGCTAGACGGAGACAGAAGAGGACGCCGGAGGAGGATGAAAAAATATGACTATTGCAGTCAGCAGCAGAGCGTAAACTGTTCTCGGCGCAGCGGCTCGCGGGGCCTGACGTGGTGACTTTTCGGGCCCGGGATGACGCCGGTCCGCGAAATAATGTGAAAACATTGCTCGAGTGACTCCAAGTGCGGGTGAAAAGTGCACTTGCTAGCATGCCCGACATTCGACCTACCAAAATCTGCGCAATCGTACGCGCCCGAAAGTGACGACAGCAACCGATCCACGATGGCTAACTTCGAAGTGACCTTTTTCGCCGTAACGGTGTTCCTGTTGTTTGGTGAGTTGGACCACACTTATGGACTCGAGAAATAATTTCCTCGCTCAAAATGATTTCCTCACTTGAACACCGGCGAATTCATTTTACGTTCATTGAAGGTGTTTCTGCTTGGCTGCAGTGCATTTCCGGCTCTGCGAATAATTTTCAGCAAAATGATCGATAGAAGTTTTTTCCTGTTAGATCGCATTTTCTGGAAAACATTTAACAAACGTTTTAGAAATAATAGTAACTAGTAAAAGACGAATGTAAAAATGAGTCTGCTGGATGACAGAATCTTTCACGTCACAAAAAATTCGGGTCTTTTGATTGACTAGTTTTCGGTACGACATGATAAATTGATTTTAAGGGTACGCGTTTGAGAAAGTTCGGCTCTGAATATTTGGTTCAAAAGAATTCTGTATGAAAACCGACATTTCCCGGATAACTCAAACAGGTTCCTTCGAAATCGACCTGTGCCCATGACCCGAACGTTTATTCAACTCAGGAAGGCTACATTATATGGATATATTGTTTGGAAATTGTTGGCGAAAGATTATTTTCACCCGCGGAACATGACTTAGAAAAACATTTAACGTCGTAGACCGAAATCATCATTCACTCAAGTTCACAATTGTCTTGACTCAAAATAATGCATTGTTCACTGTACTAACAAAAAACTAACGTGAAATAAAAAAGCATTTGGAAATTTCAACGTGAAATTGATCTCGAGGCAGAGACTTCAACGCCTGGGATGACGCGTAAGCGCAGAAACAGGAGAGAAAAAGAAATACATTGACAATGACTAAATTTAATAATTCAATAAAACTAATTACTTCACTCACGTTTCGTTCTCTTAATTGAGTTTTTTAGCATCTCGATCCAATAACCTCGTTTGTTTTGAATGTGAAATGCTTAGAACATAACACATTCTATACACTAACCTGTTTCTTGCATTCATAAAAAATGCGATAATTATTTTTTGCACAAATGAATCACGTCGACAGTTTGAAAATTGGTACAAATTGATAAATCCGATTTTGGATTATCTCCTTTCAATTTGTTTCTCGCAACCGAATTGAAGGATTGCTTGTATCGTATATATCAGTTTGCATGATTAATCGATCATGAAAAGCAAAAATGACAAAAATGAAAATCATGAAAAGCAAATCGAGAGAGTAAATATTTGTCGTTGCTTTTTGAACTGTAAACATTATTTGTTTTAATATAAATCGATAAAGATCAGTCAAATTGATTTGTTATTACAAAAGTGAGGGAAAATGAAAAATACAGTTTGTGGTTTTAGGTTGTTTGTTATTTTAGTATCACAAATTAGAATCAAATGTGACTTAGTCGGATTATCGTTTTAAAACAGTAACAAGTGGCAGAGGAGAAAGCCTTGCGTGATGCAAATATAAACGCAGGCAAGCTCAAATAAAGTCCGTTGGGATGGCAAACACTTTTACATTTGGAAAATGAGTGTCCGGTTTTTTATCTGACGCACTGGCTCGTTTCCACACATACCAGTGAAATCTTTTCTCTCCGCAGCCGATACAATATGAAGGCATAGTATATTATGATGATTTCAATGAACAAAAATGTCGGAAGAAAATGAATTATTTCAGAAATTTGATTCTCTAATTAAAATACACCAAAAGAGACATTATAACAAAATGATCAATTCCATTAAACATTAATGAATAATTTCATAATTTAATACACTTAATTAAGAATAAAACAGTTTCATTATTGAAAATAAAAAAGGCGTTTCAACCATGTGCTTCAATGTAAAAAATGAGTTTTTACAAATGGACATTCATACATTTTCATAAACTTCTTATTTCAATATTTTCACTCATATTTAAATAAACATTTTCTTATCATTTTTTATAACAATTCAACGTTAATTATACAAACGTAATTAACAAAAACACAATTGTATATCCTTGACGTTAAACAAAATAATTATACAAACACAGTTTTTAATAATTTTATAGTTAAACTTTTCTCTCAAGATACAACAAACATGTGAATAAAAAATGAACACTTAATTATCGATTTTCAACGTTGACATTTTTTCTTTTCATTTTGTCAAAAACTCACTTTTCCCGATACACCCTGTTATATATAATTCATATTAATTAAAACGCATACATTATTTGAATGTCCGTACATGTCTCTATTTGTAAATTATATTCCAAGTATATAATTAGCCTAGTTAACCACTGAAACGCGTGTCAACTTATCTATGCATATATAAAACGAGAAATGCTAATAATACATAGATACTTTTGTGCACCCGTAACGAATTTCTGACAGAGCAGATGATTTTGTTGGCAAAACGCAAACAATTTTTACGTCCGTTCGAGCATAATACCTGACCAAACTATTCGTGCAAACGACAGAATAATACCTGTTACGACAAAGCACTGACTCGCGCGAGCACAAAATTGTTAGAAAATATCAACGCAGCGTCAATTTCTATATATTAACTGTAAACGATGTTCTTTGAAAAAAACAGCGCTTTGAATTTCCAAGACGATCGCAGCACACAGTTTACGAACGAAAGAAAGAAGTAATAATTTGTGTTAACAATAAAAAGTCGTAAACCAAGTTGTGTGAAAAACAAAAGACATCCGGTCAAGCCGACCTGCTCACACTTATGAGCGATATACATTTTTGTCGTCAAACTTTCGCTCAATGACGTTATTCGTGAAAGTAAAATGAAATCGTTGGCGTCATTGCAAAATCTTCAAATGATTAAATAGCCTACGTGAATCACTTTGACCATCCCGGATATTGAATATATCGAACTCTACATCTTTTAATTAATCGCAGTTTTACTCGAGAATTTATAACTGGGGCGTACGTATTGATAAATGAAACTATTATTGACTGCAAATTATATAAGTTTTTTGATGTCATATACAGGAAGAAACGTCACGCATGTAAAACATTACGTTATCAAAATTTCATATTACTATCAGAGTGTGTAATACTTTGATATTCGAAATAGTTGATGAAATTTGGTCTAAATGAAAAATATCGTTACATGATTATTCGTGATTATTTCCACTAAAAATTTAATGACATAAATTGATATCAAATTGTTTATATATTATTTCCATATTTTCCTTTGAAATCGAAAAATATTAAAAATTACAAAAAAACTTGTGATAATGAGGGAAGTTTTGTTTTTTTTTATTGTAAATAATTTGTATTTTAGAATGAAATATAAAGTACAATTAACAAATTAATGTATATTATATTTATTTATTGAAAGTCAAATTTATGTTATAAAGATTCAATGTGTATTAATCAAATATGAAGGTACTCGAAAAAACTAGTATAGTAAGTATTAATATAGTGAACGGTGAATAAAAAACTGAAAGACAAATATCAAACTTTTTTGTTGAATAAAGTAGAGGTGTTTTGACGCCTTAATAAAAGGCTACTTAGTTTAATGAAAGTAATCGCGCATGATCCTAAATTAAGTATGACTCTGAGAATCAACTGCATCAAGCAGTGATTGACTTGGACGTTTCCTCGGCATTTATTCGCATCAACACATCAGCCAACTATTATAAGACGAATAAATTGGACGATAATAGTAATCAATATTGCAACGTTAAGATAACGATATCCTGATAGCTAACCTACTTTATCGCGGCTGTAATTTTCGCTGCTGAAAACAAAAAATATGAATCCCATGAAGTAACAAAAATGCGCGAAAAAAAGTTTCGCTAGCGTAACAAACTAATTTTGCACTTAACTGACAAAATGTTTTGCATTTGTCGGCGCCACAATGGGACACTTTGCATATCACATGAGAACGGGCAATAAATATTAAGCCGTAGTAGAGGCATTAATGATACCGTTACGTCTGCCGTTACCGCCTTAAGTCCCCGAGGAACGCTATGAACTTACTATGAATCCACCTACCTACCAACCTACCAACCAACAATCGAGCACGCGCTGTGATTATTTTAAAAATCCTCCATTCTGGGTCACAAACATAAGTGATACTTTTACAACAAAAATTTCTCATTGATCTATTGGCTTCGATTACAGAATCATAAATTTGCGAATTTATTTCTTTATCTAATATTTTTCAAACTTTCTACCTAACCTAACTTTTAGGTTAGATGAAGACGTGTTTTTAAAAGAATAAAATCGTGTGAAAGTGAATTACAATTCATGGAAATTGAACAATGTTTTTCGTTTTGAGTATTGAATTTGTTTATGTATCGATATTACAGTTGAAGTATTTTGAAAAATTACAATAGGGTTCAATGTGTAAATTTAAAAAGGATTTTTTCGAAGATGTTCGAGTTGTTTGAAACTTATCAATTGAAAAAGAACTCCAAATTTATCTAAATTGAATAAATAAAAACTGTTTTTCAAGAAATAGTTCCAAGCCATTACCAAAATTTCAAAAACTTGCAGTTGGAAACAACATAACCTATAAAAATGGTTGAAAAGCAATTTAACCAACATGAATTTTGAACTCTAATATTTTCACCTCCCCCCTCCTTTCAAATTGTAAATTACCATTAAATGAATAGCTAAACAAATAAAAAAACTTCCATACATTGAAATTTTGATTCTGAAATCAAATTTCTTACAACGTTCATTACTAACTGCGAATCTCATTAAACAAAACTACAAAGTATCCTAAAAATTACAATAAAAACGTAGAAAAAAGTCGAGAATGAGTGTAACCTTTGGTTGTTCTAAAGAATGGTTCACCTAGATTCTCACGCTCTGTGACGGTTCCTAATTCCCCGCAGAGCAAAATTACAAAGCAGCGAGATTATACGGAAAACCGCTGGGAAAAATGTTAAGGGGTAACATCTGATATTATACAAGCGCAACTGTACTTGCGCATTAACGAGTGCACTGCTCGGCGAATTCTCCGACTGCGGCTTTTTTTGTTGCACTTTAACTTTGACGTGCTTGAACCTGCCGCTCCTTCGCCGAGTTATGACGTCGTAAAGATTCATAAGCCTGTAATCCCGGCTGTTTTTGAATTAAGGAAAAAGGAGGTGCGCTATAGCACGATAGTCATACGCATTTCCTGTTCGAACTCAGCCTAAAAAACACCCTCCCTAACGGAAACGTCGAATTTTATCATTTCTGAATCGTCCACTTTTTGCTAATAATACATATAGATTCCACATTTCTACTCAACAAAAACACACATCGCAGCATCGTTTTCTAATTTTCTGTTCTCATCGTTATTATCTTTATGGGTTCATTGTAGCGGACTTTGTGTAAATTGCGATAGAAGATATTTAAACGTTTGGACAATTTTCCGCAAGATTTTCTCATTGGAATCATTTCTCGCATACTAATGGTGGAGCAACCGTTAAATGAATAACCGAGAAAATACGTCTTTCTTTGCTACAATTTGTTGATTTAGAGATGAATAGAAAATAATGTTGATTTTAATTCTGACGAAGCATATATAAACAGGATATTTTTCTATCTACACTTTCAATAGCTACATCTGACCTGAGAACTTTGTTCTCATCTAAGAAACAATTTCTTTCTCTCGCGCAATCTAAACCTGACTATCAAAATTCTTATCTCGTTTTGATTTGCAAAGTAAAAGCCAAGCCCACTGAAAATATTCAGACTAATGTTATTTAACCTGCTGGTGAATTTCTATCAGTTATCATTGTTATATAAACGAACGTGTACGCAAAGTGGACGTTATACGGTATTACTTTCTGCGCATAATACTGAAATCCCCGGCTCGTAATGATTTCATCTGACTAAACATGGTACTAATACGGGCTTTATTGATTAATATGTTAATGTGCGTAAGAAGTAATAGTTCCATCACGGGAGCAATCTTACAGTGAAACTAGCATACTTATGAAGATATGCTCGATAATTACATGAAAAACGCGGCAAAAGGAAATCCAATAAAGCAGCACATGTTAACTAATATCGCTACAAATAAGCGTCGTATCACTTGGATCATTTAGGACGCTGAAAAAAATACTACCTCGATTCACGTAAATTTCACTTGAATGAAGCTGGAAATACACCTAATTACGTTGTATAAATGTCACTTCCAACAATTCTTAAATATACTTAAACGCGACATTGCCTAGTCTAATTAAGGACGTTTACGAGCTCAATTTATCGTTACGAGTGTATTAATTAAAATAATATCTTTACTTAGAATAGGTCACTTTAAAAGTAAAAACCAGATACTTTGAATTGCATCATACTTTTATACAAATTATGTTATTAACAGATGCAAATAAAATTGAAATTACAATGCAGCATAATAATAATTAGTCGAATTTAAAAAGAGATGTTGAAAGTACGTAGAAATAATGTTTATACGTGTTTGAAACTTAAGCAACTTTTAGAAACGGACTCTGCAGGAAAAGGACACTGAAAGTGCAAAGTCATGGTTACTTGAGAGTTAAGTTTACTCAAATAATTGTTTTAGAAAATTTAATTTCACTTCAAAATGTATCTGGTACACACACTAGAGCATATGAATATTCCTGATTATTATTGAGTTGTTTAAATGTAAAATATAAACGCAGTTCAAAAGTCAAGTCTGGAATCCACTGAGGCCATGTATTTGGGTGTTGAAGAACTAAAGTGAGCACTTCAAAGTAATGTCGAGGTTGAAAATAAGTGCCAAAGTGGACGTCAAAGCGAAGCGACGAAAAGAGAAGAAAACAGGTTGCTTAGCATAAGTGCGTATTTTCTCACGACTGTCAATAAGCCGGCTATATTGGGGCGCTCGCGCGTGAATAGTGCGCGTTCATTACAGCAAGAATGTTTCAAGTTCAAGCTCAAGGAACATTACACTCTCTCAAAAGTGCCCCTGGCTGCGCGCATACCATTGCAACCCGTTTGGCGAGCGTAGCCAAGTAAAGTCTCTCGCCATTCAAGCCACCAGTCTATCCAGCCTTTCTTACATCGTTCCCGTTATTTACGCTACATTCAAGTCCGCGGCTCTGTTATGGCCGTACATCACAGCCGAATCCACACGAGGACTCATCATCGAAGAGCCTCGAAAACGAATTCGCCGCGCGAACGGATCAATTAGTCTAACTAATTAAGATAACAAGCTGGGATGAAATATTGCAGCTGATCCAGAATTAATTCCTGCGATTACAGTACACGCTCGTTGACCGCGAGTTTGCGATGCAACAAATTAGAGTAGGAATATTGTTTGATTATTAAGCAAAAAACAGTTAGGGGTACTGTTAGAGGGATTAACGAATGCGCGAAATTGCGAGGCTGCGATTTTGAGTGGCTCGAATGAGTCGTCTTGTTAGGGCATAGGTGTATCCAAATGGTCGACCTAAAAAACCAGCACATAAGTTGCGCTAAAGAAAAGTGGAAAATGGCTGTCAATTAGCATAATTGCACAGGCGTCCGATCGACTGGAATCTCATTGAATTGTGAATGGATAAATTATGACAGGGTGTGCGTAAAACACGTGTCAAATTAAAACTTGATCGGACTAGTCTTAGGAATGCCATCCGCTAATGTACCGTTCTTTCCTCCGATTATCTGTCTGCGAAGCTTTTTGTCCGCCTGAAGATTCATGAAGCTATTTTCATTAAACATAAATGAACCTCTGAGTTGAGTAATAAATATTCATCTCGATCCATCTGATTTTGCAGGCTCCAGCAGGACGATACAAAACGACCCTACCAGGCTCAAGCTGTCGGGAGATGGCACTGTGCTCAGTGGCAGTGCCTTCGAAGGGTTCGAGAGGACCCAGAATGACGAGCTGCAGTCGAGCCAAAATTTGGACAGGACCGTTTTCCCCAAAATAGAACTGCAGAGTTCGAAGAGCTACGTTGAAGAAGAAACGATGTATTTGAATGACAAAGACAAGGAAGTGGAAGAACCTTTGGACTCACTGTCACCTTCAAAATATGTGGAACACATTGATGAGAACAATATTGAAGTTAAAGCAGGAGAGTATTTTCCGTAAGTGTCGGTGTTGTTGAGATAATTTGGTTTTTCAACATGCTTTCAAGTATTATCGTTTTCGTAACAAGCTTCGCGTGATGTTTATTATGCTATAATACTGATTATTATGGAATATTATATATTTGAGGTATAACTTCAATATCTATGATCTATAAGTATTACATCGTTTTTACTTCGATGATATTGAGGAAATATCGTATGCAGACCTTTTAGAATACAAAATTTATAAGGTCAGGTGAAAGATCTATTATTAGATTCATTGGCAACATGTAAGAGAAATTCACATTCGATTTAATACTATACGTAGCATGAAAAGATAAGTCAATAACAGCTATTGTTGAAATTTTATACCACAACTGATAGAATTTCTTGTAACAAATTTCGATTTTAATATAATTGTGATTTAATTTTCAACTATCAACATAAATTATTATGTTTAACATTTTGTTTTCCGAATTGGTATATATTAAATATTATTCAAAGTCATAAATAAAGTTTACGAATATAAAATTTAAAAGAAAATCTATGCTATTAAATCCATCATATTTAATTTATTGATTTTGAG